>RXPK01004610.1:0-47214 GCA_004143645.1 Protaetia brevitarsis | reverse complement strand
ACCTGTAATCTTAATTGCAACGGAACTTTTCCAGCAGTAGTGGTAGCTCCTTTTAGCGGGTATACCTCGCCATTTAACCGCGTCGGTAAAAAATGTGGACCTATCAAGTGATCTCCAACAATTCCGGCCCACACATTGACATAGAATTGATGTTGATGACGGGCATTCACTGGTTCGTGCGGATTTTCTTCGGCCCATATGTGATTATTATGAAAATTAATAATCGCGTTTCTAGAGAAAGTAGCCTCGTCGGTGAAGAATATTTGAGCCAAATAGTCAGGATTTTGTGCGATTTTCTGTTGCATCCGTTGTCAGAAAGCCACTCTTTGCGGAAAATCTGCCGGCAAAAGTGCTTGCACCCGTTGAATGTGATATGGATACAACAGTTGATCTTTCAATATTCTCCAAACTGTGGCCTGACTAATGTTTAAAGCAAACGCAATTTTGCTGGTGCTTGTAGTAGGATGTTCCTCAATTTCATTTAGTACCATTTCTTCAACTTGTGGAGTTTTCACTGTAGATGGGTGCCCGTTATCAGTCGTCCGTTTTTTTTAAATTTCCCGTTACACTAAGACGTTGGTGAAGACGGGCAAATATTGAATGATGCGGGATGATACGGTTCGGGTATCGTTCTTCATAAAGACGTCTAGCAGCACACGAATTTCCATTGGCAAGACCGTAAACGAAATGCATATCACACATCTCAGCATTCGTGTAATTCATTTTAGAAAACAGAAATTGGCAATAAACTGAATGAATACTCTGACAACTATTGACAAATATTGAAATGACAAATAAACAATTCCCTCTCAACACAATAGTTTTTTGAAGAACCAACTGTGATATTATATCGTGTTAGTCATAGTTCATAATTTATTATTAAACATTCAATAACTTTAAAACCAAACCGTTTTGGATATATACTTATATGAACTTTTATCATCAAAACAACCTCAGAAGTCAGCTCTTAAAGTTTGTCACATATATTGAGAATCACCCTGTATATATTTAATTTATTTGGATAAATTCCGATTTCTATATATAAATTTATTTAAATAATATAATATACCCTATATTTAGATTAAGACTCAGTGCACTTATTAATAATAACGAACTACAATAATTAATCCTCAATATTTCCAATTGTTACAATAATACCGACATCATTCGCGAATTTCTGCAACGCGGATGAAGCTTCTATAGATATCTCATACATCTACCTCGGGCGCCCGCTGCACCGTACGGATAGTATCCCCGCCCCAGTTCTAATCACACAGAGGAGAACAGCACAGCGGGACGGATTCCTGCTGTTCAGTCGACCACGGAGTCTCGAGCATCTGAAACAGTCGAGCGAGTCAGGATCTTCCTAGTTCCTAGCGATGCGATGTGTGCACAGATGCACGGCTACACCTTGTAAGATTCTTGTTGTATCCATTACCGGAGTCGAGAGCCATTACGATATGCATCTATTTTAATTAAGACAAGATGGTGTTGGTGGTATGGCTATTTTATACTTCTGCCTACACTGCGGGCAAAAAGTAAGAGGTATAGTCGCGTTTATATGCTTTATTTATGGAAAGCTAAATAGAATTGCAGTTCATCTTAAACCCAGTGCTTCATCTAAAGTTACTCTACGAGGCTACCTATTCTCAGTACAATATGGATTCCATAGCAATTATTATTATATGCGCCCACGGAAACGACTTTCGTTATCTCCCAGTATTCGCCAGAGTAAGGGAAAACCATGGCAAAAGCCTTGCTCTGGGGGCAGGATCTGAGTAGAAGTGCCAAACCTTGTTGTATGTATGTATGTATGTATGTAGATAGAAGGGTGATGTTACACTGCGACCTAAAAGATCTGTTGTGTCCCTCAATTCTTGCTGCTTTACAGCTGGCTTTCGAATCCTATTCCTTTCAGAAAGTGTCCCCAGTCTAGGTAAGTCTCCCTCTTCGATTTCACATGCTCCTAGGTGCAATGCCCTCGAGTTGCACAGTGCTACGCAGTGTGAGAGGAGGTGGATGGATGTTTCATCCTGTTCCCCACAAAATCTGCATTCAGGATCTTTTTCCAATCCAAGCTTACTCAGATGTCCTTTCAGTCTACAATGGCCTGAAAGTATTCCTGTTAATATGCGAACATTGTTCTTACTCAGGTTGATGCATTCTGTAAACCTCTTCTGGTTATAAGTTCCCCAGAAGAATTTTACTTTGTCTCATTCCCTGGAGATTTTCCCAGTAACTGGATTTTCTCTGCGCCATTTCCATTTTTAGTTTCTTCAGTATTGTACTGCTATTTAACCCGCAAAAGGGTTCAGGCCCTGCAAAAAGCATTTCAGCCCCTTTTTTTGCGAGGTTATCCGTTATTTCGTTTCCTTCCACTCCTGTGTGACCCAGAACCCACAGGAGGGTTACTTTATTTCTTTTGCCTAGCTCACTTCATTTCCCTAGGCATTCCCAGACCATCTTGAAACTGATTTCATATGAACTCAGCGCCTTGATGACTGCTTGACTATCAGACATGATGATAATGTCCTGCTTCCGATAATTTCTATCTATATTGAACTGGACACATCTTTCAATAGCGTGTATTTCCGTCTGAAATATACTTGGGTATTTTCCCAAGTTTTCGAAATATGTGGTTCTAGGCCCATATATTCCTATTCCAGTTCCCTCTGCCGTTTTGGAGCCATCAGTATACCATTTGATGGCATTTCTATTCAAGTTCAAGATGGTGTTATGATCCCACTCGCTCCTGTTACTCAGCTTTATGATGAATTTCTTCACAAAGCTGAATTTTTTTAACATATCATCCCGGGGCATATCCCAGGTTTAATCACCGTCGGGAGATTGAGGCCTATGCCTAATCATTCCTTCCTTGACCATTCTTAGTGCGGTTCTTTTCGCCACGCCCTCCACTACAATGTGGAAGGGGGCAAGATCCAATACTACTTCAATAGCTGCTGTTGGGCAGGTTCTCATAGCCCACGTTATGCATACACATGCTAATCTTTGCACTTTCGAGAGGTTAATTCTCGCGGTGGCCAGATTAGTTCTTTTGCTCCATGCTACTGATGCATAAGTGATGATTGGTCTCACTATCGCTGTATACATCCAAAGCAGTATTTTTGGGTTGCATCCCCAATTTTTCCCTGCAAAGTTTCTGCACACCATCAGAGCTCTTTTGGCCTTGTTGGTTACTTCAAGTTCATGTTTGTTCCATAGAAGTTTATTGTCTAGGGTAAGGCCTAGGTATTTAACCTCCGTTCTCCAATCTATATTTTGCCCATCCAGTTTTATGGTTCTAAGATTGGATTTTCTTTTCCTGGTAAATGCTACAAGGGTGTCTTAGTGGTGTTGACATTGAACCCTAATATTTACTGAACACTGAAGTAATTTTCACATGTATTTTTATAAAGAGAGCAAGCAACTTACCTAATTCTTTTATAACACCTATAATAGGTCATACTGAATCGCTCAACCAGGGATCAAGCATGAACACGCTTACGCGAAACCTACGATTGTTTGTGACGAACATGATATCATCGAGCCAATAATAAATTCGACAAACGAATAGAATTACCTACGCGCACAGATAAATAATCCAATAACCAATCACATTGCGGCGTATGAATTTCGTATTTTCCATGATATCTATAGTTTTACCCAAAAAATTCAAGTAAAAACAAATAAATATAAAAGATCCTCATATTTTTACAGCAAAATTAATAGTTCACTAGTAAAATTACTTTTACTAAAGTGCACTAAATACCCCAAAAAAATGTCAATTTTACACTTTTAACTAAATTTTGAGATGTTTTTTTCTGTATTTTCCTTTTGAATTTTTGTCACATCTTAAACTTACATGAAAAAGCTATAAATTTTACCGAAATTTCTTTTTCCATTTTAAATATCCTAGAAAAAAAACATGTAAAACAAAATTTACATGATTTATTGTGGTAAATTGACAACGTTATTACATGTAACATTCCTGATTTACCATGGCAGTATTACTGTAATTTTTTACTCAGTGTACGTGAGCCCTAATCCAAAAACATTTTACACCGCCCTCATGTAACATATACTAAGTATCTAATAACAAATCGATGCCTAACGCCTCTAATGCAGATAAACTATCAGTTATAATATTAGAGGTTCCATTTTTAAACCACCTTCTACAAGATTTATGGTGTCTCAGGTCACACAGAACTCTAACTGCCTGCTTCGCACGTGCGTATATTAGCCCCAGAACAACTGTTGTTGCTTTTATTCTGCGTGAAGCAAATATATCAGAAGACATTTTTTTCGCGAGTTGGTCCATAATATGTGCTTTCCATTTTGGACTATAAACAAACGGAGGAACTTGACACTATATGCGTTGGAACAATTATCTCCATTAAATCGTAAAGAACCTATGCTTCCTCTCTGTTTACTTTAATTTATTGCTATTAGCGAACCAGTCATGGTTTTTTTTCTAATTGTGAGAGAAGTGTTGTCTGAATGGTGACCCACCAACAACAACCGGTACCGCATATCGCTGCTTGACTTTCAAGATTGGCAATGATGCACCCTTCCTTCTCAGCCGTACTGCCTGCCCTCGCCTCAACTAACTTTTACAATCACGTTTATAAATATACATTAAAATCCGAAGCTCTCCTAAGTCACAACATCAACCACTCCCTTATTGCGTAAAAGTGCGACAATTTTAACGGCATCTAGTTCATTTTTTTGCCTCGTCCGATAGCCGAAAGTCATCCGCTTGCGCTGAACAGAAATCGAAAGAAAGTCGCTTAATAAAAATTGACGGATCATTTATACAAACCTAGACTCATATGTATGTACGTATGTACCCGCATAAAATACGTAATCTCAAACATTTGCCTTGCGTAATTCCCTTCTTCATGCTCTAGAATTGCGTAAGCAGAAGAGCACGCGAGTTAGTATAATCGATAATTTTTTTTTTGTCGTTCCCGGCCTGTTACGAGTGACCAGGAAGCTGTAGGTTCTAATCTAATGGGCATTGGTTTAAACCAGAGTGAGAGATTCACTGTTATTAGTTAGGCAGCGTGCTATTGCTTTTATGGTGAGTTTAAATACCTATAAAAGAAAAAGAAAAAACTAGAAGGGGAGATGCAATGGGAGCATTTTCACTCAAGTAATACGCATTAAGAATGTCGTTCAGACGTTGTACATTTATTTTTTCTCATCTCTTTTTTGTAGTTTCATTCCATTACACTAAACACAGCTTGTAAACCGAAATCGATCTCATAGTTAGCGCATCAAACATCACCACTGCATTTAATTGCTCATTTGCAATTACAATTTCACAGCCAACTAGTAATTATCTCAAATTTTACCTATAACAAATTCATAGCACCTCTGTTTGCATTTACTATAAAATCGATTCATTATTACGATGTGTATATTATACGTTTCAAACGTTTTTACATGTGCAGGTAAGAGGCTAGTAGCGATTAATTAAAAGGCATCTAGCTACTATTATTACTAGCGAGTAGCCACATACCGTCACGTGTTGTTGTCTTTAAAGAGCTACCACAAGATTGACTTCATCTTTCTCTCGGACGTAAGATATTTGCTGTGTATACGTTGGAAACCGATAGGTAGATTGATGGCACTATCGCCCAAACGAGTCGAGGTCTTATAAGGAGGAGAAAAAAAAAATCTGAGCGATTAAACTTATAATATGTGTAGCTAGTATACAGTATGGTTGAAAAGTTTTGAAACGATTTTATTAAGTTATTTTAACAGCTATTTTATAATAATAATAATAATAATAATAATAAAGTTTATTGGCTTCATAATACAAATACAGTTAAAACAAAAACGATAATAGAAACAACAAACAAGAATCTAATGAAAGCCAAAAAGACTAAATCGCTGCAGTACATGTAAAACACATGCACTGGTAGCGCTCTTCCTTTAGCTTAAGGATATATAATAAAATTATAAAGAACGATACTAATAAATATAAATAAAAAAAAAAACAAAAAAAAATAACAAGGCACCTATCTAAGTGAACAACTATTCATAAATAAATATAGCTGGGAAATACGTATATAATAAGCATAGCGCTCTGGTGCACTTAAGAAAACGATGCAGGGATTATACTTCATTTCTCTGATTTGAAATCAGCAAATTGGTGACACGCCTTTTGATAGATGTCAACGAAGCAGTTAATGATATTCCCTCATTTAAAATGTTTATTGTTTTGCTGACATTATAGCTAAAACTGCGCTTAAACACTTCCAGCCTATGTCTGGGAATCGACAGCAAATTGGAGGTACGCGTACTACGATCATGGTCTTGATATCGAAATCGAACACGATTAAAAAGATAGCGCGGTGTTTCCTTCTTAATAATGTTTATAAAGAAAAAAGTACAGTGCAAAATTCGTCTATTGTGCATATTCAGGGTGTTAGTTCGGTTGAGTTGCGCAGACACACCCCGCCTGCCATGGAGACCGTATATCAAACGAATGCAAGAATTCTGCATCATCTGGATTCTTCTTTTGTCCTGTTGCGTGATGCAAAAACCATAAATGCTTTCGCAAAATGTAAAATTACTCAGTACAAGCCCCTCGCACAACATCTGTCTAACCGATAAATCAAGAAGGTGTCTATGCATGAATATTGTTTTAAGAGCAGGAATGCATTTTTTAATTAAGTACGAGGTGTTACTTTGGAAACGGATGTTGTTGTCCAAGAACAACCCTAAATTCTTAACATTATTAACCGGCGTTAAAGTTTGATCTTTAAGAACCAAATTTAAATTAGATGCACAAACTACCCGGTGCTTCCCTGGACCGAACAGAATTACTTGGGTCTTTATCGGGTTAATCTGTAACTGGTGTTTTTCTGCGAAAGAACATATTTGCAATAGGTCGTAGTTAATCCTAGTCTGGGCCTCTGCTATTTTAGATGGACAAAATGAATAATAAAGTTGTGTATCGTCAGCATAAAGGTGGTATTTACAATACTTCAACGCGAGGGGTAACTTAGAGGTATAGATGTTAAAAAGCATAGGACTTAATATTGCCCCTTGGTGAACTCCATGCGCTACGGTAATTGGAGTCGAGATGCTGCCATTCACAATCACCCGATGTGTTCTGTCAATCAGGTAAGCCTCAAAAAACTTTACAGCGGGTTCAGACATTCCAGTGCATCTCAATATTGAGAGCAACGAAGGGTGGTGCACCGTATCGAAGGCGCGGCTAAAATCTAGTAACACCAGTGCTGTTACATTCCCCTTGTCATATTCCACGATGATATCATCTATAATACTTGTGAGCGCCGTGACACAGCCGTGACCCGAACGAAAACCAGACTGATACGTGGGCAGTATCCCAGATTCTGTGACAAAATGATTTAGTTGTTGTGAGACACATTTTTCGAATACCTTCGCTAACACAGGCAATATACTGATTGGCCGAAGATCTTTATAGTCTTCTATTAATTTTGATTTAGGAATTAGAGTTATCAATGCCGATTTCCAGATACTGGGATACACAGACCTCAGAATACAAAAATTAAATATATGTAGTATGTAATCCTCCAGATAAGGCAAACACGTTTTAAGCATATGCATGCTAATTTCATTATAATTATTTCCTATTAAACGTAAGTATTGTGCATGTATATTAGCATAAACATGATTTTCTTTAAAATTATTTAATGTTCTAGTAAAACAAATATGTTTATAAATATGTTCAAATTCGAACACAAATTTGTAATATGATTTGGAGTACGCACTAAATTTGCACTAAGTGACACTGATGAGCCTTGGAGAAAACGAAACATGCGTTTCTGTCAACAGCGAGAGAATATATGCAGGGTGACATACACTGTAAAAAAAGCGGCGGTAAAATTACATGTAAAATCGTTAGTAACAAAGTTGCCTACAATTTTACAGGTAAATTTGCTTCATAAGGTAAAATTTCTACCATCTAGTAAATTTCACATGCTGATGTGTTGTTCAAAGATTGTACTGTAAAATTCGTATGTAATATTTATATGAACTCTATATTTACCGAACACTGAAGTAATTTTCATATGTATTTTTATAAAGAGAGCAAGCAACTTACCTAATTCTTTAACCAATCACATTGCGGCGTATGAATTTCATATTTTCCATGATATCCTATATGTATATGTAAAAACTATATACCCGAAAATTCAAGTAAAAGCAAATAAATATAAAAGATCCTCATATTTTTACAGCAAAATTAATAGTTCACTAGTAAAATTACTTTTAAAGTGCACTAAATACCCCAAAAAAATGTCAATTTTACAGTTTGAAGTAAATTTTGAGAGTAAATACAAAATTGTACATGTTTTTTTCCTGTATTTTCTTTTTGAATTTTTGTTACATCTTAAACTTACATGAAAAAGCTATAAATTTTACCGAAATTTCTTTTTCCATGTTAAATATCCTAGAAGAAACATGTAAAACAAAATTTACATGATTTATTTTGTGGTAAATTCACAACGTTATTACATGTAATATTTCTGATTTACCATGGCAAAATTACTGTAATTTTTTACAGTGTAGAAAAAAACTACAATGCATATCAACATGTAATAGAGGATCAAGAAATAACAAAAAAAAAGTTCCTATACACTAATGTCCGATTGCTTTTTGTTTTCAAGTTACAAGCTGTTGAAGTTAAAAGGCTTTTATTAAACAAAACAAAATTCAAAAATATAAGATACATATTAGTTCTGCATAAAGTGTTCAAATTGGTGACCTTGTTCCTGAATACACATTTCCAATCTTCGTGTTAATGACTGAAACTCTCTGAAAACTCTCTTTGAAATATGTTAGCATTATTACGAAATCTGTCAGCAGACTCCACAATTCTGTTCCATAATTGTTCTTATTGTTATTGGACGATTTCTAAATTCGATTTAGCCCGCCATATTCTCACACACACAAACCCGAACTTAATTATCATATTATCTTGACATATTTTCATCATAAAGCTGTTGAATTATTCTCGAACTTTCAGCGCTCACTGTATATCATACGAAACGTTTCTCTCGCGAACGATGAACGAGATGATGCGCGTAAGAAAGTGGATCGCTAAGTTTTTCTCATTTCCTCTAGCGTCCGTCATTTTCTCCGTACCAAAAGCGGATGGCACGGCACGGACTGTAGATCAAAAGTATGCGAGCTGGTGTTTCGTGTGCGATCGCACTAGCGCATTCTATTTCCATAAATGAACTGATTAAGTGTAAGTGCATAGATGGGATAGCTTTATTTTTAGCGAATATGCGTTTTCTCAGCGGGTATTTAGAGAATTCGTTGATGATATTGATTTATTTAAAAAACGAAACCCGTTTACAAGCAACGCGGGAATATTTTTGATGTTTGCGAGTTGTGTACGTGACATTGTAATAATTTGATTATATTAAGTTTTTAGATATTCATATGATCATGTCGTCAAGTTTAAATTGTCAATTAAATGCGTAGATATCTCACATTCAACTTGAACTTGAAAGTAGCAAACTGTAAGCGCAGATTTTAATGAAACTCTGAGATTATATTACCCTGCCGTATGAGGTTCACAGTATAAGTTCTTCAAATTATATGCGCCAGGTTGGTTTCAGTTCGTGGAGTGGACGAATAATACGTCACAGGTCACAGAAGTTAAATACGGTGTGCCACAGGGATATATACTTGGACCTTTGTTGTTTATAATTCTTATAAATGAACTTTCAATCTAACTATGGATGAAATCTGTCTCTATGCAAGGAGTACATCCATTTTAATTAATGGTAAGATGCCGAATTTAGAAGAAAAAGTCGCAATATGCTTATTGTCGGTGGCTATAGGTGTGTACCGGCACTCTAAGCCAAGGGCTTTCAAAGGCCGGTAGTGCTGAATTGTTATTATTATTGGGACGAGGAACATTTTAAAAGTTTAGAATTTTCTGGTGTGCCGCAGGATTCGCTGCTGGAACCTTTCATTTTCATTAGTGAACTGCTAAACTATCATCTGTTGAAATGTATTACATTGTAAGTGGTTATAGCAAATAACGAACAGTTGATTCAATTTTGTTATTTACCTTTATACCAAGAAAGAAAAAATATGTGCAAACTTATGCGAGTGTTGACGGCCTTCGAAAAGAATCGGTAAACCTTAAAACACCTTCGTAAAAGTCGTATCATGAACGTGATGGCAATTCTTCCATTGTTCACATCAAACAAGTAATTTATTTTAAAATCTACAGTTAATCAAATTTCGTTTTTTCTTATGCGTATATGCAGTACCTCCATATAGAAATTGGCATTACATTACGTGGAGAAAAATTGCTTTGTATCAAAGAAAAAGCGTCGTGGTCAAGTCGTAGTAAATCAGAGGATATAATCCAGACTAGTGATGGGTTGCTAGGAAACAAACTGTTATTTTGTAGCAACAAATAACCGTTAGCAGTTTGTAGCAGTTATTCAATATCCAAAAGAAGCTGCTACTTTTTCTAGCAGGGGGTATTTAGATAGTCTTGATGACTTTGAGAGACGCGTGGCGCAGAGGGTTTACATTTTTTTTTAATGTTTAAATTAATTATTTTTTTACAACACCGCTTAATAATAATAAAAATGAGTAAATTGATTTTTAATTTTTTTGATAGTTTATCAATTTGTTGCATTTTATAGTTGTAACATCAATGTTTATATAATAATAATAATAAAAAAGAGTATTTCCATGTGATTATTAAATTGAAGAATTTAGTTTCTGTCAAATAGATTTGAATATCTTATTATTAAAATCACATTGATATTATTATAATAATTGGCACTAAACTATTGTAATATATGGTGGGGTATATTTTATTCTAATAGTAAATTTTGGTTGTAACTTGTAACTGAAAGACTAATAATAATTTGTGTATGGTATTGTTACTTATATGAATTTGGGTGGTGATAATAATACAAGGAACAAAGATAAATACGTAAAAGCTACATTTATTTGATATTATAAATTCAGGCAACATTTTATTGCAAGAAACAGTTCGTGTTTATTTTGTGGCACTATCTATGCATCATAGCTGTTTTTTTTTACCGTAAGAAAAAAAAAATGTAAAAATGAACTAACAAACATAATAAAGAAGATATTTCTAAAAATACTTCTATTTTAGTGGTGTGTTAAATAAATAACAAGCGTACGCGGTAAAAATAAACTTCCTAGAAATAATGAATATACGAACATCCCAACCGCTTAAGTAAATAAGAGAACAAAAAATAAACAGAATTTTCAATTACGTAGAAATATTATTTTTATCAAGCCCAGATAGAGACAATTTTATACCAAGTAATATTTGTTATTTTGTGTGACAACCCCACATAATGTAAGTTTCGCTGATCAGTTTTCCTAGTTTTTATATCGATTTTGGTTAATAAATACCTATGCAAAAACATATAATACATATATAAATTTTTTCTTGGAAGCAGATTTATTTCTTTCTTTTAAATTATTCTTTATTATGGGCTTAACATAAAAAACGATAACACAGTATTTTACGCTGAATAAATCCAACCGTTTTTCTCTTGCATTTATCACTGCAAATATACGTACCATTTTGAAACTTTCACTTCAACTAACAAGCAAAAAGCAAAATAGCAAAAATTTTAATATTCATTTCGATTAGAATTTCTCACGATACAACCTCAGAGATGAAAGTTGGGATTGATGTAAATCATGTCAAAGTGATCGAAACCGCAAATATGCAAGCGGAAGGTATATTACGTGCAATAAAAAAACTGGAACTAAAATATACATAGTTATTATAACGAGTTCACAAGTAATATCTAGTAGGTACATACTATTTGCTGTAATATATCTTTAAGATAAACGTAGGAATATTTATTCGAATTTCTTATAATTTTAATAAATAATTTTTATTTAATGTAAGAAAATTTACACATGATTATTACATTGCAACATCTAATTCAATTTTACTTCCGATTAAGAAAAATATGACAAATCCTCAACTATACACAATACAAGATAGATGCCAATTACATTATGCACAGCCCATCACAGATTTCACAGTACTAATCTGACTGATATAAAAGTGTATTGTGGCGCGGCACAACGCCCAGGTACACACGTAAATAATACATAACCACTAACCAATCGTTGTGCACGATTCAACTGTGTTTTCGTTACACTATGCAATTTACATTCCAGCACCATCTGCTGTCGAATTCCCGAAACACATTATGTATACTGCAGTGTAATTTAAATTTGAAGAATAATACCAATGAAAATCATAATATATTTCTTTTTTATTTAACGACTAAATATTTGTACATGTACTACAGCACGTGTTATATGTACAATTAAGGTTAGATAATATGGATCCATTCGAATATATCATTAATTTGGCTACTTTGATTTTAATGAGACTTGCAAATCGGTGAATGGACCGTTTAGGCGAAAATGGTGTCAATTTTTTCTATTTTAAATCAAATATCCTGTATATTTTTATGAATTTTAACAGTATTAACCCTAACAACCAGAAATATTAAATAGATATTTTTAAAAATATATTTTATAAATATTTTTCGTGGGAGGTTTCTGAATATATTTTTCATATTTTTTTCTAAATATAGATAAAATATTCAATTAAAATATTTATTCCATATTTTAAAATTAATGTAAGCGCAATATTTTTTCTAAAGTATTTGTAAAATATTATTTAAATGAAAATTGAGATTTTTTATGCAATCTATTTAATTTGTCAAAATGAACTAAAATTGTTCTTGGTTATTTAGAATGTATAACGAATGATAACGAAAAGCTGAAACATACATGACTTGTCTAAAAGGCAAGAACTTGTTTTTTCACACTCACCATACAAGTTAATAATCAATAATTGTGGCATCTTTTAAGGCATACTGAAGGTTTATCAAATTAATCACTATTTTTTAATTGAAGTGTTCTAAATAAAAAACAAACGTATTTATTACCATTTTATTTGAATAAGCCAATAAAAATGAAAAATACTCATTTTTAAGTCTAGCCAGGTACAACCCTGTGGCTTTTTTCATATCTTCGGTAGTGGCGCTCTCATGGCGTTTCCTTGTGGCCTCTAAAACAATGCCAATTGTATTAGATCATACCATGAATAAAACATCGTACAACATTATCAACACCTACTAATACATTTGGAGCATTTACAATAATTGGAGTGGTAGCTACATTCTAATACTTACGATACCTACTTTTACTTTATTTTATAATATTTGAAAACATTCTATGTACGAACAATAAAACAACACAACGTATTCTAACCCCTATTTGAGGTTATGACGCTTATCTACCGAGATGAATCTCTTAAGCAAATTAACTGGCAATTTATCTGGTAGATGCAGTACATATATGATGCATAAAATTCCTACAATTATATTATTAAACGATTTCTGTACATAGCGATATTGAGCATTTCAATTATCTTATAAATGCTATAACATGTTCAAAGCTTTGCTTACCTCGTAGTCACCACGAAAACAAAAACACACCCCGCAACAATTAATTACACAGTTAACCCTAATCTGCCCTAATCGTATACTATTATAAACTATAACATGTAACGAACAAACGACTGAAAATGTTGATACGCACGTGCGCGTATGCATTCTATGTACCTAATCCATAGACGCATAAATAATACTAAATCATATAACACCGGCACCGTAATGAATAGGGGTGTTGTGTTGACGTTCGCAACTTACAAATATTACAAATAATATAATACAAAACGCAGATATATTAATAGAAAAGTTACAGAGCTCAACTTAGATACTAATTAAATCATATTAGATATATATTATCGAATTTAATCTTTAAACTATCATTTTAAATAGGTACATACCTAATTAATATGTATGCATATTTTACCCATTTTATATTATTCGTTTCTACGCACCAAATGTACAAAAGCAAAAATTTCAATCTTTTTTTTTTATATGAAATAAATATTTACAGAAATACAAAGCAAAATATTCTTGCAGAGTCATGAAAAATATATTGAGAAAACATTTGCAATAAAATATTATTAATGCTACATAACATATATATATTTTAAATGTTTTCCTAATATATTTTCTATAATATATTTTATGTATATTATATTAATATAACTAATAGATTTAATATTTTTTAAATATTTATAAAATATGAAATAAATATAGTTGGTCACTGGGGATTTAATCATTAAAGTTAGACCATAAGAATTTAGAAGGCATAACACGTACAGCCCCCACAGCAGCCTACCTACTACTGACAAAAAATATAAATATAATATAGAAGCAGATTTAAGAATAAAAGTATTTATTTGTTATTGATAAAAAAAATATTAGCCGGACAATCCATTATAAAATCACAATAATATATAAAAAGCTATCACTTTAAGATGAGAAAGCGTTTTATAGTTTAACAACCGTTACTTCGATTTCAGTAATGTTTAGTAATTTTCTTATGCAAGTAAGGTGTATCTTAAACGATTTATTCAACTCCTCAAATGTGGCTTAAAATTTCACGGTTTCAGATTTCGCAAAATATAATAAACATCATAGATCTTTACAATCTTTTTTCTGTATTTCTTTCTTGGCTCTATTTCAACACCTTCGTATAACTTTCCTAATTGAATAACTTTTTATTATTATTAAACTTAGCGTAACGAAGTATACGATACGCCCAATTTTAAAGAGCGTTTGGTTTGTTAATGTGCTATTTATTATACGCGTGTATTGTAGAGGCTGTGATAGCTTGCCCTTTCTATATGAGAGTTTTTCGATACAAGAAACTTGGAGTATAATACAGGTTGTTATTTGCATGTTTCGTAGTACTATATACCTATATATGCGTTTGTTTACGGCGTGTTTCTATATAGAGTGTTTCCGTTTCATCGGTCACTTGATCGTTTCTAAAATTAGACATGCTTTCTCATTGTTACCATTTCAAACGGTTATTTACCGTTTTAGAAGTTGCAAATCTCGCTCTTTTGCCTTATGCTATATGTATAATGCAGTTTATGTAAAGCGTATAAAAAAAAATGTACAAAATCTACGAGGTACATTTGCCGGTATTCAAGTTGGGATGTCACCGTTTACGTATACACACAGTCGGACTTTCTCTGCGCCGATAGAAGCGAAATGAATGCACCGGATATTTCTCTATACGCTAACGGCGGCACGCCGATGCCCGCTGACCATTAGTTTAGATTTGCGAGCAACAAGTGCGCGCGTACAGTTAACTTGATCTATGTTAGAAGCGCGAAGTGCTCCAACCTCAGTCGAAACAGGACGTGGTTGAATATACAGAGAGAAGTAATCGCTTCGAAGGAATCTGACGTTTATCTGGGTTAAAATATTTGCAAATATTCACAGTTCTTCCTGTAGGGGAATGCGCCAACTGCGCGCTGGTATTAATTCAATGGAGATATTGTGTTCATTCGAAAGAATGATTGTATTTGAAATACGAAAATTGATTACTGATAAAAATAGGGTTTCATTAGTTGATTTGAATATACAGGGTGTATCAGATATAGAGATAAATATAATAATATGTAGCAGCTGTAATCATATACAATCAAAAAGTCTTAATGCACAGGGGGTCTATCTGTAAGCATTAACGAGAAAAAAAATATTTTGTAAATGCCGTGAGCTAGAGCCGCACCTGTGCCCGACCTAAATGCTGTCCCGAGTATACCCCCACATACCACTATCATACCAATAGCCATTACCGCTATTAGTTTTGTGTGGAGTGCAAGCCACTTCGAACATTTTATTTAAATTCTTCCCGTCTCGAAAAAAACGATCCTTTTCAGGACCATCACGATTTCATATAAAGGAAATCGAAGCTTGATGCATCGGCAAAAGCGCGGGAATGTATAGATTCATTTTCGCGCGATATCATAGTAAAAAGGCGTGTTTGCAAATTTTCTGTTTCTACATTCATTTCTGTGTAATTCGATTCAATTCATTTTGCGTTGTTATTTGATTAAATAAATCCAAAAGAAATAACTCAGATTCATGTGGTACCGTTTATTAACAACTAACTCTCGATTCGACAAAGCAAAAGAAAAATATTTACGTTTTTTGTAACTACTGAAGTCGCATATCCGGTGAAACTCGAACGTCTTATCAGGATATTAAAAATAATACTTTGTAGACTTACGTAGAATACTCTTAACAAAAAAGGAATGTTTATTTTATAAAAAGAAGAAGAACTTTAAAATGCCTCAGTTTTGCTATTTTTACAAGGACCTTTATTTATTCAAAAATGACGTTAAATGAACTTACGGCATACCATTAAGAATAATACTAAATGACTGCAATGTATTTATACATAATACCACGTTTACCGGGTGCTTAACATGACGTTTCCTTGCATCAGGCCCGGACTAAAGAATTTTTGGCTCTAAATTTTACTTTTTTTTATTCTTTAATGATGAAATCCGGTTTCGGCGGGTTTGTGCTTTATATATGGTGTAGTTAACACCCAAGCAAAATTTACTTTTTTATTGGATACACCCTTTATATGAATCGTATTAAATGCTGAAAAAAAAACTTACGACAAGCTTGTCACTTGCTTAACTTTCACTTGTCCAGATAAGCTTGACAGTAAAAGGTTATGAAAACGTGAGAAGGTTATTATATCATTTTTACTGATGTGACTTCGTGTATTTCCGAAGTGATTCGGCCTCACTCGTTTATCGAGTATTGATTTTTTTTGATTTAACCGTCATTTCAACATTTAACAAAACATTGTTTACTATGAATTTTGTATTATGATTTTGTCATTTATTAAACAAAAAAAATATTTACAATTTACACCAATTACAATTTATATTTTTACATGTATCTTGAAAAAGCTTTTGAAATTAAAACGAATCGTCGTTGCTAATGTACATTTCCATATTTTTATTCACCTAAAACCCAAGAAAAAGAAGAAATTAATACCTAATTCCTATTTTGTTTTGATTATTGCAAGCTTTTATCAAGGTTTGTCAAGGTTTTCTCTAAAGCTTGGCTCAACATTGTCATTCTAACCTTGTCATATGCTTTCACAGCCAAGTTTATGAAAACCTTGACATTCTAACCTTGTCATATGTTTTTACAGACAAGCTTATGAAAATCTTGTCCTGTGTCAACTAACAACCTTGTCATAATCTTGCAGCAAGCTTACATCCTTGCTAATGACAAGCTTACCGACAAGCTTTTTCCCTTATAAGGACAACCTTAAAAAATGTTTATGTAAACCTTAATTTGTTAGAGTTTTTATGTTTAATTTTTTTAAGTGGTAAATATTTTTCAAAATTATATAGAAATGTGTCAATGAAACAGTCAAAAAAGCCTTTTATGGACACTCTTGGTTATAAACCTCAGACCACGTTTCCAAAGATAAATCATGTTTGAAGTAATTAATAGATACATCATCAAAAATGAGTTTTTTTTTTCCCAGCAAGGAAGAAAACTGTACTTTTCAATAACATTTTAAAAAGCCATTCAACAACGAATTCTCCTTGTAATGTTGCAGCCTCCATTACTGTTCAAATATTTAACACTAACTAATTTGTATTGGATTAATAATTAATAATCTAAATGGGGATCGGACAATGTGTAAGTATTCACACCTTGTCAAGTACTGAATAAAGTACGGTTTTGTATCGTTGAATAGCATTCCAATTGCGAATAAATAAATGTATCGAAGTGAAGGGACACAGTTTCGAACACATGTCTTTTTGAAATGTTAGTTTATCTTAAAATAAAAAAATACAAAATCATGTTTGCTTGCTTCTGTTTTTTGTGTATTTTTTTCTAGACGTTCACAATCATGTTTTTTTTGCGATTACAACGCAATCTGTTGCGAATCTGAAAAAAAGTTTCAAACAAAAACTACATACTTGATGGCGTAGAATCCGAATCTGCAATACAAAATGGGGGTTCCCATTTATGATTTCAAAGTTGCCCCCCCCCCTCCTCCCACTCTGGAGGGGTGAGGTGGGGGATCGAGTTCGGCACCAATCAGTGAGCCCCCTACATTATAACAAATCTTATTAAGATCTTTTTTTGATTTGATGCAGTGTTTTAGAAATATTCCGCTGTCTCAAGATAAAAAACTCACCCAGTATACAACACACATGAGAATGAAGAAGTTATAGTGTTGACATGTTTGAATAGTATACGACGTTATTGAAATTATTTATCCAAACTCTCAAAAGACCCCCTCTGACTCCATTGGCATTCCTCCAAGTTAGAGACGTGATTCTCAAAGCACCTAAATAGAATCTAGTATTTTAGAGATATTCCGTTGTCTCAAGATAAAAAACTCACCCTGTATATAAATACGTTCCCAATAAAACAATAATGCATTTACTATTTTTTTTTCTAGTAATAACTCAGGTGATGTGGAATTATTTATAGCAAATGATTGTCCAATCATCTCATTAATAATTTTTCAATACCATCATGAAGTATTTATTTGTACCATTTCATAATGACAGGACGTGGCTTTTTTTATCATAATAAACTGAACAATTAAAGTAACCGCTAAGAATATTCTTCCGGCAATCAAGACCCCTTCGTAAACTTAAACAAAAAAGAGATCACATTTCCACGTGCTAGCAACTGCTGTATTTACTGTTTTTTTTTTTTTTTTCACTGCAATACCGCTGGATTTAATTCAATTTAGTGTGTTCGCAGAAGCAGGAAACGGTCACTCGTTATGACTCGAAGCATGTGCGTTTCTTTTTGTTTCTGTCATGGCATTTATTTTATTTATATCACCGTACTGTCAGAGCAATAACAATTAAACGAATCTCACACTGCCTTGTTTAATACTAAAAAATATTTTACGCAAAATCACCTTGGTTGTAATTTATTATAATGGGGCGAATGGGTTCTACACCATTAAACGTATATTTGCATAAACAGGTAGTTAAAACGGTTTAAAATTGGCCTTTAAAATTAATTTTAGTATTGTTTCGAGAAACAAAAAGGATCGTTTACTTATATACTTACATATGGAGTTATCTAGACTGGTATAATTTCTTCCTGTTTTATATCTCGTATCGTGTAAATGTCCTTATTGTGCAATTACGTTGCAAATACATCTGCCTGCTTCTCTGTACGCTATTCTCCAAGTTATAGTGTTTTTCAATCGTTCGACTTTCATTCAGAAAGCGCTAGACAACAGAACAACAGTTCTCTGGCGTGGCTCAATTGCACAACTATTTATCAATGATTGTGCGCTTATGTAACGCAATAATGGAACGAGGAATGATGGCTTGAGTAACATAATACTACTATATGTACATATTTTCTATGTAGACGTATATAAATTCTATTTAGGTGCTTTGAGAATCACGTCTCTAACTTGTAGGAATGCCAATGTAGTCAGAAGGGGTCTTTTGAGAATTTAGATAAATAAAATCGTCGCATATTATTCAAACTTGTCCACACTTTAACTTCTTCAATCTCATGTACAGGCCAGATCATGAATGTTTGTAGTTACGTCATATTTGCTTATGACGTATGCAGCGTCTGAAACAAATTCAGGCACACCAACATTGTTTACAAAGAACTGTACGAAATGACAATTGTCAAATTTAATGAGGTTATACGCAGTTTTAATAGATTTTCTTTATAACTGAAAGGATTGGTTCAGTTTTTAGTCAACGTTGCGTTTTAACAACAATCATGAGTAATGCAACTAATAGGATTCTAAATAGTGAACTTTTCTATTGACAATGCTTTCGTGATCAGGCTAAGCTTATTATTTAAATGTGTTCTCAATGAAATAATGTATTACCACAATAATGTAGTTCTCATATCAAAAACCTATTTGCAAATTAAAATGTAGAAAATATTCAAGCAACATAAAAGTATTTAGTTTAATATACGTTACCAATGATTAATTAAACGAAAGATGATGTTTTTATTTTATGTATCAAACATAATTTCTATACAATGGTATATACAAAACATAATATTGCAGTAAATTAAATTAAAATATGTCAATATTGAAAGAAAAGAATAGTGAAATTAAAAATATATTTAATTTGTGTCTTCGCTCTCATCTTCTGATCCGCAATTAACTGTCAGAACAAAGTCATGTTTGCTTCACATTCGTACCACTCTTTAATATTTTCCCTGTGTGATTTATGCAATTTTGCCAGGAGTCTGGCGTACAGCTGTCCAAACTTTCTTGCCACATTCCCAATATTTGTTTATCGCCATAACCATCCCGACCAATATGGTTATTATAATATCCTTTCGCATGTGCCCATATAAATTCGATAGCATTGAAATCGCAGTGATACAGAGGAAGTCTTGAAACTTTATGCCCACGTGCTCGAAGTAATTCATCAATAACATAAACCTTAACCATAAATTACTTTATGAACATCCATTTTATTTCTCTCTGACACATCACATGTTTTGGGCATCAATCGTGGCTTGTACAGGGCTGTTGAAGCACTCGATGAAAGATCAGCAGATATAGCTTCCTTCTTGCGCTTTGTGTTGTAGATGATACCCATAAAAATGCCCAAAGCATTCGCAACTCTCTACAATTTGTATGTAAGTTTTAATTTAATAATAATCAATTACAATTTACCTCATGGACCGCATCAACGGATATTAGAGGACTTCCATTTCGCTTTTCCTCCTCGAAATACACTAGTAAACGACTGACCAACTCTTGGCAACAAGAACTAAGTCGTTTACCAGGCATCTTGAACTGTAACCTAAAAAAATGTTTTAAGTCTTTGTATGTTTCTTTAACACCTCTAAACTTACCACAAACTAAACGATTTACTTCACTATATCTCTGAAAAGAACTTTTGGTAAAAGAAATAATAGAAGTAAGTAAAAATTCAAACCTAAAGAAAGGTCAATAAACAGTAAAAAGCAGATGTCAAATGTCAACGGAGCGGTAAAATGGGTTAAAATGGCGTGGTTGCATGCCCTGAAGTGAACATTATGAAAGGTCTTATTTACGCATTACTCGACCGTATTCTATCTCACTTCAACTAGTTTGTTGATACTTAATAAAATATGGACGTATAGCTTAAGTAGCTACGACTTATGTTATATACTTCTATCTCGCTTGTCTATATGAATGCTTCCAATTTTTTGAAACTACGCTTGTCTTTACTTTACCGACCTGTTAATGACGTAACTACAAACATTCAAGACTTCCTCTGTATGTTGTATATACAACAAAATACCTATTTTACACATTTAATTGCGTATACAGGGTGTTTACAGCCTTGTGATTCAAGGGGTGATTGAACATCTTAAAATAAGGTATTTAACATAAAAATTCTTTTAACAAAAGTTGCACAATAAAAGAGATATTAATGATAAACAAAAAATTAATTCTTAAGTGGTGATTAAACATATTAAATGAAACAGTTTTTATAAATGTGTATTGTCGAACAGAAGTTATACAGACAGTAAAAACTAAGGTGCATTCCATCTAATTACAGTAAGTTTTCTTTTCTACTAAGAAGGAAACAGTTTTCCAGAAGCTACTTTCAAATAAAATAAACACATAATAAAAACGAAAACTTATAGAACTTCATTTAATCCAATCTCTTTCCTTAGTACAGGACGGACTTTAGACAGTCAATATAGGATTTAAAGAACGAACTAAGAGCTTAGCTAGAAGTAAATAGAATCACATTTACATATGTACATATGCGAGCAAATAAAATGATTATATAAATATACATACGTTCTGAATTATCTTAAAATAATATAGTTCCTGATTTACATACTTTTTCGCACTACGATATGCAAATATACCCATAATCTATTCTGTAACGCCATAGAAACGATAGGCAAAGAACTGGTTCCATGTTTTACATCTCCTGGGTAGGTAATTTCTTCATTAAGTATGAGTTGAGTAACTTGGAATGGAATGCACGCATTTTCTTCTTCATTTATAATATTTATTTTCCACAATTTGTGAAGGCGACATACGTAAGAAGTTACAGTATAACTATATCATGAAATAACGCGGATTTTCATTAAAATAATTAGATTAGAAAAGATGTTTTGAGACATATTTCTTCTTGATCGGAAAGATTCACCTAAATATCATAGTGGGTAGTAAAATAATTACAGATAAATTTATGAAAAAGGCAGTTTATTGTTTTTTGTGCAGTAATTAAAAGAACAGTTGCGTTGTCACAGTGACTGTGAAATGTATCAATACCTTTAGTCACAGTCACAGTGACAAAGCAACTGTTCTTTTAATTAGTGCACAATAAACAATAAACTGTCATTTTTATAAATTTACCTGTAATCATTTTGGTACTCACTGTGATATTTAAGTGAAATAACTGTGATGCAGTAACAGAATTATCTTATGATTGTCACAGTTAAATTAGGTTAAAATATTACGTAAGTACATAATTTTTGATTTTTGTCTTGGGTTTCGACTTCAAGTTGAATCATATATAAATCCACCATATAATGGGATGAGTGAGCACTTTCTTTTAATTAAAATTATTATGATGCAATAAAGTAAGTATAGTAACTGTGATTTCTAGCAAATGTGATAAAATATCTAACATCATATAATTTTTTTTAACATATTCTGAGCTAAAACAATGATGATACTGATATCTATAATACTTATCACTTATCACACTATGAATCCTTCACTGTGCCAACTTACAAATACCTAATCACCTGTTTACGAAGTAATAGTGACAAAATATTTACCATTTTCAATTACCACAGGTTAGAATAGCAAAACACCTTTATTTTTGATCGTGTGGATATATTCTTATGATAAAAATTACATCACGTTATTTTTAATCACAGTCACTGTGATAAATTAACTGTTTCTTTTCTCACTGTAAAAGAGCATAAGCTGTCATTTTTACGATCGAAAGAATATTTGATAATGACCAGTTAGTTATTATTATCTTATCATTTTGAAAATAACAGGGATAATAACATATAGCCGTGAAATTCATGACATTCGCAGTATACACAAGTTTTTGATTAGAATTTGCCTCTAAGCATCATTTTTACTGTGCACTGTGATATTTAGAAGTGATAATAGTGATAAAGTGCTTGATACTATATAATTTATTGATATTAAACATATTCTCAACCATTACACTATAATTTCTTCACTAATTAGCTAATTTACAGATAATCACATGTTTACGAAGTAACAGTGACGAAGTATTTACCATTTTAAATTACCATAAGTTAGGGCAAGATATTTAATACATGGTATTTTTTTATCATTTAGGTCAATTCTTTTACTACACGTACAAATCACATTATCCTGTTCTTAGTCATAGTAACAGTGATAAAGTAACTGTTACTCTATATTTCCCAAAATTAACAGCGCCTAAGGACGCAACGAAAATACTTTACCATGAAATAATATTCACAATTCTCACAGCTACCATAGATTCTGGATTAAGAGTTATGACATTTACATGTAATAACTGTGATGTAATACCTAAATTCTGTCACAATTACCTAAGTGTAAAGTCTTTGTTAAATTTTCACACTAATACATAATTTAGTTTTTGTTATGATTAGTGATATCCAATTCACATTGTTTAAATTCCAATATAACTTCTTTTTTCTAATTAAATGAAATTATATTAGATGCAATAATAATAATAACTGGTGATAACTGTGATTTTTAATCACAGTAAGTTTGATGTAGAACTACTTTTCCCCTCTTTTTTGACATTGAGCAACAATCTATGCTAAAACGATAGCCACAGTGAAATCACAGTGAAAATCATTGACTAATCTGCTAATTTACCGATAATCACATGATCTTATATAGATATCACAGTTACTTGCACTTTTTAGTCACAGTAACTGTTCATGATTTTTCTATGGTGTATCTGTACAGATATCAATTTATATCACGTAGGTAAACAAATGAAATCCATGATATTGCTAATTAGGTGACGTTAAAAACATTCATTCTTCCACATACTGCTAATTGTCACAGTATGAATGTAAATATACAGGGTGGCTGTATATTTCACATTAACTTCAAGTACTTCGATAGTGATTTATTTTCGTATGCCTTCAGTATAATTAAAACAAAAACTTTGTATAATATTTGTGCTAGAAGTTGATGTTTCTTTTATGATGATGGCTGTGATTTTTACGTTACGCTAACTGTGATAAAGTAACTGTTACTTTTTTTTTCATAAGCTGTAAAACAAGTTTATTACCGACGTCAATTAAATATTCTTTATACGAAACGTCACGAAAGCTGACACGCGCAAACGTCTTTTCATAATACAAGCAAGAAGTGTGTTCGTTGCCAACTTAAACGGCGAAAAGAAAAAAACTTCAACGTTCCCGTTTTGCTCTGTTACCGATTGTGACCGCTCTGTTCTGGTCGACACGGCAAATGCTCGCGCCTGGATTCCGCTCCGGCCACACTACGAACGGTTTATTTCATATAATAAATACTTACAGGTGTACCGGAGTCAGAGGTCACTAGATCCGCATCTCGGACGAGAACGTGCAACGTCTAACATTAAAAAAAGCGCCTCGTATTACTACTTTAATACACCGCTCGGCTATCCATCTCGCCGAGCGGTGTCGTAAGAGGTTCAAGTCGTAAAACGTGGTGGGAGATGGGTTTTTGTCTGTCTGAGGTTGGCAATACGGTCGGATGAAGTCGGCGAGATAAATTTATGTCTGCCATTTCTCTATGTTTCTTAACGTGGCGTTTTGTACTGTTGGCTGTTGTTGTTGTGATAACAATATAATTTTAGATTAGTATCTGGAGGATTCAGCAGTTATGGAATGTGATTCGGGTTTCTCAAGGTGTTAATTTGTAAATTAGAAAACGGTAGTCAATTTTGACAAGCGCCAAATAGAAATATGTTGTAAAAATCCGCTAGAAGCTCTTGTCAATATGATGTTATGAAGGTGCTGTTGCGATTCACACACAACATGAATCGTTGAAAATTACTAAATACATAATGGAATTCAATTGTGACAGCTGACAGATAATTATTAACAAAAAATATCACACTTCTTTTTGAAGATGTTCCAAAAGGACATTTCTTGATGAATTCGACAATCTCAACAATGCTAATTATTAAAGTTCTACTCAGTTTTTCCTAAAATGTTCACTGATTCTGTGCCGAAAACATCTCTGAGGAAACATGGTTCACTCCCAATTTTATCTCAAAATTAAAACTAAAAGAATACTACAGAAAACGATGGAAGCGCACTCAAAATCATTATTATTTCCAACAATTTAGAAGAGTGAGGGCTGATTGTAAGGAAGAAGTTTCTTTTACACTGGAAAACCGATATATTTAAACGAACCAAATATATTTGTTAAGCATATTTCTTTAAAACAACCCAGTGACCAACTATATTTATTTCATATTTTATAAATATTTAAAAAATATTAAATCTTTCTTGAATATTAGTTGTATTTATACAATATGCATAAAATATATTATAGAAAATATATCAGGAAAACATTTAAAAAATATATATGCTATGTAGCATTAATAATATTTTATTGCAAATGTTTTCTCAATATATTTTTCATAACTCTGCAAGAATATTTTGCTTTGTATTTCCGTAAATATTTATTTCATATAAAAAAAAAAGTTTGAATTTTTGCTTTTGTACATTTGGTGCGTAGGACGAATAATATAAAATGGGTAAAATATGCATACACATTAAGTAGGCATGTACCTATTTAAAATGATAGTTTAAAGATTAAATTAGATAATATATATCTAATATGATTTAATTGGTATCTAAGTTGAGCTCTGTAACTTTTCTATTAATATATCTGCGTTTTGTATTATATTATTTGTAATATTTGTAAGTTGCGAACGTCAACACAACACCTCTATTCATTACGGTGCCGGTGTTATATGATTTAGTGTTGTTTATGCGTCTATGGATCAGGTACATAGAATGCATACGCGCACGTGCGTATCATCAACATTTTCATTCGTTTATCCGTTACATGTTATAGTTTATAATAGTATACGATTAGGGCAGATTAGGGTTAACTGTGTAATTAATTGTTGCGGAGTGTGTTTTAGTTTTTGTGGTAACTACGAGGGTAAGCAAAACTTTGAACATGTCATGGCATTTATAAGATAATTGGAATGCTCAATATCGCTATGTGCAGAAATCGTTTAATAATATAATTGTTGGAATTTTATGCATCATATATGTACTGCATCTACCAGATAAATTGCTAGTTGATTTGCTTAAGAGATTCATCTCGGTAGATAAGCGTCATAACCTCAAATAGAGGTTAGAATACGTTGTGTTGTTTTATTGTTTGTACGTAGAATGTTTTCAAATATTATGAAATAAAGTAAAAATAAGTATCGTAAGTATTAGAATGTAGCTACCACTCCAATTATTGTAAATGCTCCAAATGTATTAGTAGGTGTTGATAATGTTGTACGATGTTTTATTCATGGTATGATCTAATACAATTGGCATTGTTTTAGAGGCCACAACGAAACGCCATGAGAGCGCCACTACCGAAGATATGAAAAAAGCCATAGGGTTGTACCTGGCACCAGCCAAGGCTAGACTTAAAAATGAGTATTTTTCATTTTTATTGGCTTATTCAAATAAAATGATAATAAATACGTTTGTTTTTTATTTAGAACACTTCAATTAAAAATAGTGATTAATTTGATAAACCTTCGGTATGCCTTAAAAGATGCCAGAATGATTGATTATTAACTTGTATGGTGAGTGTGAAAAAACAAGTTCTTGCCTTTTAGACAACTCTATGTATGTTTCAACTTTTCGTTATCGACGTTATACATTCTAAATAACCAAGAATAATTTTAGTACATTTTGACAAATTAAAAAAATCTCAATTTTTCATATAAATAATATTTTACAAATATTTTAGAAAAAATATAGCGCTTACATTAATTTTAAAATATGGAATAAAATATTTAATTGAATATTTTATCTATATTTAGAAAAAAATATGAAAAATATATTCAAAAACCTCTCACGAAAAATATTTATAAAATATATTTTTAAAAATATCTATGTAATATTTCTGGTTGTTAGGGAAGCATTCCTTTATTGCTTCAAATATATGCAAAAAATTTACACTATTCACTAAAACAAAATATTTTGTTTGAAAGGTTAATATATTCAAATAAATTATTTAGTTCAGTATGGTCTTAACACAATAATATAGTTCAACTTTGTAAAAATGTTGGATTGGTTCAATTACTTTCATATTATTGAAACAACATCGGCACTTCGTTAACTTAAACAAATTTTCAAATATTGCAAGTTTTTTTACAGTAAGGAATTAACAAATTAATGTATTTTCTCTAATAACTGTAATAATTAAGAGGAATTTTTCCCAAGAAATTCATGCTAATATACCCGAAATAATGCACGCCGCGCCTGACGAAGTAGATGAAACCGTTAATAATCTTTGCGATTTTTTTTTTTTTAATTTTATACGCATCAGCCCATATCGCCCCCACGTCCAACATTGCATGTTACAGGGTGTCAACACTTTCTCGGAAGAAATCAAGTATTACGCAAAATATCTTCCCTATTCGAATAACTTCATCGCACAAGTAAATCAGCCACGACCATCAAGAATCCACTTTTCACTGTAAATTCTCGCGATATCCTATTAGCCGGTGCAATTATTAAATTCTAGTCCTCACAGATCGCTAATAAAATCTTCAGTTACGACAGATATACATCTGTTATCTATAATTAACTTTTAGCAGCTACCTCGGTGTTTACTTAATGTCTAAATATTAGACGTTTTCTGTTTCATAACACTTCTGCAACTGTTAATTTCCGTAAGTTACAGGTTTTACTAATGTGTGGAATTTGAACCAGACCAGAAATGGTGGGTTCAGCGTCTCTAATTACAAGCGTAAAGTTTCTAAGCTTTCATAGAGCCGCGATATCGCAAAAAAGATCCTTTAATTTGCGCTACGCTAACGAGAAAATTGAAACAAAACTGTAGGTACGGCCGATTCGTTTTAATACCTGTGGGAGAATGAATATTGGCACTTATAATCTGGGAATCTATGCATTTAAAGCGCGGCATGTGAAGCTATAGCGTATTAAGTGGGTAACAATTAAATCAAAGTCAATCTGTTGAAAGGATTGAGTGCCTGAGGAACGTTCCTAGTGCTGAGTTGCAATTTTCATTAATTCTTGGATATTGGAACTCGTAAATCTAGCGTCTTTAATAACAGCTTTTATAAAATGTTGATGGACGGATACCGATTGGCGTTATAAGTTGCTGAGGATTACACTGTTGTTCATAAACGTTGATGCACTTGTAAGATTCATTAAAGAAATAAGCGAATGAGTATTTTATCAAGCCAAAGATAAGAAAGTTTGCGTATGTCAATCTTTTGCGACGTGTAGTGTACACTGAGAAAAAATTTAATAATCATAAAATAAAATACAATTATCGTAAGTAAAAAGTTCAGCTTAATAGGGGACAAAAGCACAGATTACTACTAGATTACTACTACAGAAGAAGCAATCTAAGTTACTTACGGTCTGTTTCATACCAGTAACTTATGAAGTTACTTATGATAATTAAACTGAAGTAGTTAAACTAACGAATATATGTAGTTGCAGTAAGCAAAGATTTGCCCTTGTCAAGTAGTAGGTGTATTGCTGTGAGTGAACTATTCTATAAGATCTATCACACCTTCACAATCAATACAAGCTATTAGATTATTGTGATAAGGAAAGAGTATCATAATGTACGTTCACTAAATACCTGATATACAGAAGGTAATGGTTTGCTATAAATATACAATATACTTACCTTAAATTTGTTGTTCAACTTATAGATAGTGCAGGAAACGAGGAAGTTTAGTAAATATTTAATATAAATTTAAATAAAAGCAGTATTATTAGTAATAGTTTTATTTTGTATAGGACAAACACAGTGACTACCTGATATGAATGAACGATATTGGTTTCACTTTAACAACAACTTTTTTTAAACAATTTACAACGTAATGACTCATAAAATATATTCGTTAATATTGAAAAAAATTAACAAAGCAATAATAAAAAATAAGGTAAATGGGGCCCCCTTAAAACGTTATTTAGTTATTGAAATTATTGAAATTTAAACAAAGAACAAAGAAAAATATGGCTTTGAAGTTACAACTAATAACAAACAAAGAAATAATATGTTGTTTATATGTCTGTATTTACGTATTTTACATATACAGATGTTGTGTCTATGTTTTTCCTTGTTTATTTTGACGCTGTTCATATATATTTTGTATTTTAAGAACAGAGAATATATATTATATTGTTATAATATACCTAGGTGGTAAGGCTGCGGTTTCTGTTGGTTCTTTGCACTGGGCGTTGTCTCGGCGAGTTGATCATCTGCCGGCATACGTGGCGGTTATGTCCGGTAATCGTCTCGAAAATGGCTACTTCGTCGGAGTATCCCTAACTGTAGATGGCACTTGGACTGTCACTCAGGTAGCGACGGCATCCACACTTTAACTTCACCAGCGGGCGCAGATATCATCATAATGATGGGAAATTCAAATATTCCATCACATGGTTTAAAACTACAATCTTGGAACATCCGATTGCTTATAGGCTCGGTACTTTTCTTTTCGCTGGGATTCTTTATACGGATGGTGTCTTGAGTTAACCCACCCGTATTTTTAATATATTTGCGTTCCAACTGGCCTACAATGGCCGTGACTCCTGGGCCACCCTTTTTCGACGACCTTTTCCACGTCCGTAACTCTTACTTGACGCTAGCCGTCTCGGGGACTATTTCATTACTCCACCGCATTAGCCAATCAGGAATAGTAAAACAATCACGGGGTGGCAGCAAAACTCAAATAATCATAATTGTGGCAAGTTGTTACCTATTTAAGAAAATACATGAGTTTAATAGCGATCAACATTGTTGTTACTTCTACTAAGCATGTGCTGTAAATAGATACAGTACCAGTAATCATAAGTAATACGTTACTTACCACAAATTTGTCAGGTACGCTGTGTAATAGCCGTTAATAAAAGCACTATTTACAGTAACAATTTGCATTCAGGAAACTGGGTTTAGTTGCAGGTATTAATTAACGAGAATACTTCCAAGTAAAACTTTATCTATTGTAAATAATTTTTTATCAAGTAAACACTTTACTTAGCCAATTTTTCTCAGTGTAGAAATTCTCAATTAAGGCTGGTAAGAAGTAGCAATATGCAGCAATTAGTTGGGTACTAATAGTGACTAACATTAGTGACAGGCACTGATATAAAACAAACGCAATTAATTGCATCTGATACAATATTGATTAAAGCTATGACAAAAAAGACTTTCTAATTACAATTATATTGTAAAATTTGTTGATGTGTGAATATTATAAATTTTAATCTATAAAATTATATGGATAATACAGTCTATTTAATAAACCTTTTTTTTTATAATCTAAATATTTCGTCATTTATTAATAAGTTTTTTTACAATATTATAACAGGTTCTAAAAGCATAATAATAAAAATATATATGAATAATACTTACAATTTGACTATAATAATATAAATTCATTTTATTGAAATTTAGAAATGTTAAATTAAATAGTCAAAAAAATATTTTTGTTAAATAAAGTGAAGTTACGTGGATATTATATAAAATATTACAATTAATGTGGTTGAGTTAATTTGTATCTGTTTCAAAATTGATTGAATTTTGACTGTTGTTAATATATACCATTTCTAAAAATAACCGTTTTAAAGGAAATTGAAAAAAGCCGCATACATAGTGACGGTGCCAGAGGTTATCAAGGATGTGAGACTGGAATTTCACAGGCATACGGATGCCGTTAATACATAACTGCATACACCACGGATCATGTCGGCAAACAGTTGGGTTAGTAAGGTATAATCATAATTCTAGAATCACAATAACACAGAAAAAAATAAAGAATAAAAGTTTTAAAAAATCAAAAAAAAATATAATAATTCATTCTGTAGAAACAGATCTCAAAAATCCAATATTTTACTTCTAAAAAAAAAAACAGAATAACTCGCGCGCAATGCTCACCAGTTTCCACATATTACATATAAGATTTAAAAGAAATTATACGCGCTTCATAACGGCGAAAGAATTTTTAAAATCGGTCCGCTAGTTCTGAATTTACGCGCGATAAGCGAACTGACCATAAGGTGCGTACGACAGACAAGGAAGCACCTTCTCTGTCCTAAACTAGCGCGCGCGTTTTGGACTGCACGTCTCCCATACGACGTGCGACAAACGCAACATGGAATTACATAGCGACCCGTAAGATAGACAAGGTCGTAGCCCATTTTATCCCCACTCTATCGTCCGCACTCCGTCTGTCTTATTGGCGAAAAGATAGGACAGCGGAGTCCTGTTCGCAGAAACGAATTTCACCCCAAGTTGATCCCCTTTCTCCCCCGCCTCTCTCCGCAGCAGTCCATCGACCGATGTACGGTGCATCGATCGACTAAATCGTCTATAACTTTTTTATTTATTGATCTAGATTCATGAAATTTGGTGTGTATGTCAAGGAAGGTGTGCTGCGCAAGATTGCGTCATTAAATTTTGAAAATATGATTTAGGTTTATATTTATTGGGTGATAAACGTGGACAAAGAATAAATTTACGTGTTTTGTGCATACTAATCACAGGAAAGCGGTGCACTTATTTACTAAATCATCTGTAACTTTCTTATTTATTGATGGAAATTGGTGAAATTTGGTATGTATGACAAGGGAAGTGTTGTGCGTGAGATCGTATGATAAAATTTTGAAAATATGATTCAGTTTTATACTTATCAGCTAATAAATATAAACAAAAATGAAATCAACAGTTTTGCATATGTTGTCAGGGCAAATTCAAGGGAGATTGATTGAATGAATCTTTTCGGTTTAAAGAATCTTGTAAAGAGAAGTATTAAATCACTTGAGACCATATACAGGACGGGTAATTTTAACCCAAACGATATCGCTATTTTGAAAAGTATACACAATTACAGAGTGATTTAAATGGAGAAAAAGTTACGTATTTTATAGACAAATAAAATACATTGAGAAAAATTGATTATTCCGCTAAGCTAGATTAGAAAATATACAAAAAAGAGCACCTAACATCAGATTTATCTTCTAGCGTTTCAGTATGAACTATCCATCAAAGGTTTGTACAATTTTGAAACACACCATATTTTGTGCTAAGAAATATCTCAATAGTTAAGTTAGTTTCAAAGACCACATTCACCGCGTTCAGGCACTACTACCTACTGATTTTCCTTCACGTATTGCATTATATCAATGGATATTGCAAACATTAGTTCGCATCCCTGTATTCCTGACACAGATTCTTTTTACCAATGAAGCCAGTTTCTCAAGAAATGCAATAAGGAATTTTCATAATAACCATGTGTGGGCAGATGAAAATCCGCATGAGATATTTAAAAATCGTTTTCAACATCAGTTCTCGTTGAATGTTTGGGTTGGAATTGTGGGTGACTATCTAATTGGACCGGTATTTCTACCAGGAAGACTTACTGGCGTGGTGTACCGCATCTTTTTGGAAGCAACACTATCTGAGTTTCTGGAGGCTGTACCATACGCGACAAAAATTGCAATGTGGTTTATGCACGATGGTGCACCACCACATTTCAGTTTGGTTGCTCGTAATTTTTTAACAGCAACTTACGGAGATCGCTGGATTAGTCGAGGTGGGCAAACGCATGGCCTGCTCAATCCCCAGACTTAAACCCCCTAGATTATTTCTTCTGGGGATCTCTGAAGTCAATAGTTTAGGCTACTCCAGTGGAGAATTTGGACGATTTGCGAAATCTGATAATTGCTGGGTGTAACTCAATTAGAATCGACCCTGGTATGTTTGAAAGAGTTCGACAGTCAATGACGAGAATATTCAATGCTTGTATCCAGGCTGGAGGAAGCCATTTCGAATATTTATTGTGGATTGAGCAACTTCGCATGTAGTTTCTGATAATGAAAGGTTGTTAGTGTCGCAAATCTTGTTCGCCCTGTATCTTCGAAATAAAGGGGTTTTTCAAAAATCATCGTAGGACAAAATGTTCTTAGAATAGGACAAGGAATAACCCCTTGAATTCTTGCCACATGTTCATCTAACACCCTATATAAGAGATTTTTTTCTTAAGATGGAAAATAGAGTTCAAAACCCAGTTTTCGATGGGAAATCCTATACAAACCTAGTGCGTGATGCATCTCAAGCACTTGATTTGTAAATAAATATTTCGGATCGCATAAATTTTCTAGCAATTTCCTATCAGTCTTAGACAAACAAACAAAAGAAATATTTATTTACAAATCAAGTGCTTGAGATGTGTCACGCACTAGGTTTGTATAAGATGTCCCATCGAAGACTGGGTATTGATTACAGCTCTATTTTCCATTAAAACTCTTAGACACCACGATTTCCCAAACATCTGTTCTTACTCGCTTTAAGGACTTATACAATTCGTTAATTCGCCGATTCCACGAATCACAAAACGTCGTCAATCGGCCAGTGGCGTCCGTCCGGATTCCCGAATTTTAATTAAATGCTTCCGAGAGATCTCTTCGCGTCGGGCAAGAAATTTTTATGTTCCCATAAAGCTTTATTTGTCTCGTGCACGCAATAGGTACCTTACAGGTATCGGCGCTTTTTTTTCCTCCTATCCGCATCGACAAAATAACACAACGACAACAAACGAAAGTCGAAATCGAATCGAAGAGGTTCAAGTGGTACGTGACGAATTTAAATGAAAATTAAAACCCCATCAGAGAAGGGGACATTAAAATTATAAAGTTTTTAAAGGCGGTATTGTATTGTTAGCGGGTGCTGCAGTAACTACAAAGATGTCAAATAAAAAAGTTAAAAACAAATCCGCTCGGTGAATGATGAATTATTTAAGCGCGGTCCCATCGGATGCTCCGTAAAAATTAATTGACATTCCGCCGGGATGGATCTGGGAGGTTCCAGAGGTATTAGCATAGTTATCTCCTTGTCGGAATGTTGTGACATTAATTCCGATCGCTATTATCACAATGGGTAAAGGTTTTTAATTAGCAATTCCGAAAGCGCGGATCTAAGAAAGAAAATATCGCATGGAAAGAAATGCAAGCCATGAGTCATCGAAATTTCTACCAGAAACTACTGAATGAATAAAAGATCACAAGGGGCTATGAGAACCTGCCCAACAGCAGCTATTGAAGTAGTATTGGATCTTGCCCCCCTCCACATAGTAGTAGAGGGTGTGGCGAAAAGAACCGCACTAAGAATGGTCAAGGAAGGAATGATTAGGCATAGGCCTCAATCTCCTGACGGTGATCAAACCTGCGATATGCCCCGGAATGATATGTTAAAAAAATTTAGCTTTGTGAAAGAATTCACCATAAAGCTAAGTAACAGGAGCGAGTGGAATCATAACGCCATCTTGAACTTGAATAGAAATGCCATCAAATGGTACACTGATGGCTCCAAAACGGCAGAAGGAACTGGAATAGGATATATGGCCTAGAACTACATATTTCGAAAGCTTGGGAAAATACCCAAGTATATTTCAGGCGAAATACACGCTTATTGGAAGATGTGTTCAGTTCATTATTGATAGGAACTATCGGAAGCAGGAGATTATCATCGTGTCTGATAGTCAAGCAGCCATCAAGGCGCTGAGTTCATATGAAATCAGTTCCAAGATGGTCTGGGAATGCCTAGGGAAACTAAATGAGCTAGGCAAAAGAATAAAGTAACCTCCTGTGGGTTCCGGGTCACACAGGAGTGGAAGGAAACGAAATAACGGATAACTCGCAAAAAAGGGGCTGGAATGCCTTTCGTAGGGCCTGAACCCTTTGCGGGTTAAGTAGCGATACAATACTGAAGAAACTAAAAATGGAAATGGAGCAGAGAAAATCCAGTCACTGGGAAAATCTCCAGGGAATGAGGCACAAAGTAAAATTCTTCTGGGAACTTATAACCAGAAGAGGTTTACAGAATGCATCAACCTGAGTAAGAACAATGTTCGCATATTAACAGGATACTTTCAGGCCATTGTAGACTGAAAGGACACCTGAGTAAGCTTGGATTGGAAAAAGATCCTGGATGCAGATTTTGTGGGGAACAGGATGAAACATCCATCCACCTCCTCTCAAACTGCGTAGCACTGTGCAACCCGAGGGCATTGTACCTGGGTGCGTGTGAAATCGAAGAGGGAGACTTACCTAGACTGGGGCCATTGAACATCCTTACAACTTTCTAAAAGGAATAGGATTGGAAGGCCAGCTGTAAAGCAGCAGGAATAGGGACACAATAGATCTTTTAGGTCGCAGTGTAACCCACCTTCTATTACATACATACATACAAAAGATCACAAATTAAAGTTGAAGAAGGGATTTTGTCTCCGATTGTACCGTAGTTGATCGATCCAATTTTTGCTGAAGATTCCGTAAATTGATCTTTCCAAAGATATATGTATCCAGACATGCACTTCCCGTCCAATTGCAATTAAGATTGTATCAGCGCGCGACATAATCAATGGCTAGCTATAACGTATGATATTGAGCTGTCTGAAATAACTAGCGGCTAAAGTTTTTTTTTTCAATTATCTGTTGCCCCGACTGGTGTATAAGTGCCGGGTTGTTAATGCGTAAACATGGCGTATCATGGCGTTCTTGTATATTTTTTAATAATTCGACACCGATTACAGTATGAGAAAATAGAAGGAATTACTGTATGATAATAAAAAAAGCTGCGATCATTCAGGATGTAGTTTTATCACAGATTAAATCGGAAGATTCTTAGATATTACAAAATAATTTAGTAGTGATAATGTTGAAATGTTAATAATAACACTCTATTGTTATGGATTAATCATTTTATATGTTCCATCAAGAACAATGTCAATCACATATTTATAATTGAAAGTGGTTTAGTTAATCAATACTAAACAAACAAACTACACTTAAACACAATACTAACAAATAAGTGTTAGTGTACACGACAATATTAACAGAATTACAACCAAACAAATATTCATAAATCAATGTATTTCTGCTAATAACTGCCCCAGTGACCAACTATATTTATTTCATATTTTATAAATATTTAAAAAATATTAAATCTTTCTTGAATATTAGTTATATTAATATAATATGCATAAATTATATTATAAGAATATATTAGGAAAACATTTAAAAATATATATGTATGTAGCATTAATAATATTTTATTGCAAATGTTTTCTCAATATATTTTTCATAACTCTGCAAGAATATTTTGCTTTATATTTCTGTAAATATTTATTTCATATAAAAAAAAAGATTGAATTTTTGTTTTTGTACATTTAGTGCGTAGGATGAATAATATAAAATGGGTAAAATATGCATACATATTAAGCAGGTATGTACCTACTTAAAATGATAGTTTAAAGATAAATTAGATAATATATGTGTAATATGATTTTAATTAGTATCTAAGTTGAGCACTGTAACTTTTCTATTAATATATCTGCGTTTTGTATATATTATTGTAATATTTGTAAGTTTGCGAACGTCAACACAACACCTCTATTCATTACGGTGCTGGTGTTATATGATTTAGTATTGTTTATGCGTCTATGGATTAGGTACATAGAATGCATACGCGCACGTGCGTATCATCAAGTTTTCATTTCGTTTGTCCGTTACATGTTATAGTTTATGATAGTATACGATTAGGGCAGAATTAGGTAACTGTGTAATTAATTGTTGCGGGGTGTTTTAGTTTTTGTGGTGATACGAGGTAAGCAAAACTTTAAACATGTCATTGCATTTATAAGATAATTGGAATGCTCAATATCGCTATGTACAGAAATCATTTATAATATAATTGTAGGAATTTATGCATCATATATGTACTGCATCTACCAGATAAATTGCTAGTTGATTTGCTTAAGAGATTCATCTTGGTAGATAAGCGTCATAACCTCAAATAGAGGTTAGAATACGTTGTGTTGTTTTATTGTTTGTACGTAGAATGTTTTCAAGTATTATAAAATAAAGTAAAATAGTAAGTCGTAAGTATTAGAATGTACACTACTCAATTATGTAAATGCTCCAAATGTATTAGTAGGTGTTGATAATGTTGTACGATATTTTATTCATGGTATGATCTAATACAATTGGCATTGTTTTAGAGGGCCAACAAGGAAACACCATGAGAGCGCCACTACGAAGATATGGAAAAAACCATGGGGTTGTACCTGGCACCAGCCAAGGCTATAGACTAAAATGAGGATTTGTCATTTTTATTGTCTTATTCAAATAAAATGATAATAAATACGTTTGTTTTTTTATTTAGACACTTCAATTAAAAAATAGTAATTAATTTGAATAAACCTTCAGTATGCCTTAAAAGATGCCAGAATTATTGATTATTACTTGTTGGTGAGTGTAAAAAACAAGTTCTTGCCTTTTAGACAACTCTATGTATGTTTCAACTTTTTCGTTATTCGACGTATATACATTCTAAATAACAAGAACAATTTTAGTTCATTTTGACAAATTAAATAGATTGCATAAAAATCTCAATTTTCATATAAATATTTACAATATTTTAGAAAATATAGCGCTTACATTAATTTTAAATATTGGAATAATATTTTAATTGAATATTTATCTATATTTAGAAAAAAAAATATATGAAAATATATTCAAAACCTCTCACGAAAATAATATGTATAAATATATTTTTAAAAATATCTATGTAATATTTCTGGCTGTTAGGGTATCCTTTTACAATCAATTTGTACGCCTAAAGTATTTATTTATATGCATTCACCCTGTTTGATCCATTATATTAAACAAATCTCCGATAAGGGCGAGACAACACGAAACTTCATACGTCAACTTTCACCGTCCGGCCGTATCAAAGACGGACAATCCGATACGTACGCCGCCGTTTCTTGAGAAGATTAACAATCCTATTTGCTCCATTTCGTGTGTTAGACCTAGCAGCACGTGTACCTTATCGTGAAATATACGCCACGCGGCAAAAGAAAATCGCAAAAGGGCAACGCGCAGCACCGACCGTCGATCTAGGAGGCTGCGCGTCCGGCAAACGGTTCTAGCGCTAATGCTAATATTGTAATTACGTGATGAAGTGGTGCGTTTTCGTGCGATGTATCGGAGCGTCGATAGATGGCCAATAATGTCGATGATGACGTGAACCGTATTAATACCTTTTTTGTTGTTGTTGTTGTTGATATTGTACGGGTATCGTAAAATACAGTTAGCATGTCGATAATAAGTTTAACGATTTGATAGCTTAATTTGATTTTTTAGAGATTAGAAGAACAAGAATTGTAAACTGTCAAATATCAAAAGAAAAATATAGTGTGAGAGAAGGATGCGGTGCCACAAGTTTAAAGGAAGATAGGTATAGCGTACACTGAGAAAAATGAGCTAATTAACGTGTTTACTTGATAAAAAATTATTTACAATAGATAAAGTTTTACTTGGAACTATTCTCGTTAATTAATACCTGCAACTAAACCCAGTTTCCTGAATGCAAGTTGTTACTGTAAATGGTGCTTTTATTAACGGCTATTACACAGCGCACCTGACAAATTTGTGGTAACCCTAACAGCCAGAAATATTACATAGATATATTTTATAAATATTTTTCGTGAGAGGTTTTTGAATATATTTTTCATATTTTTTTCTAAATATAGATAAAATATTCAATTAAAATATTTATTCCATATTTTAAAATTAATGTAAGCCCTATATTTTTTCTAAAATATCTATATTTTTTAATTGAAGTGTTCTAAATAAAAAACAAACGTGTTTATTATCATTTTATTTGAATAAGCCAATAAAAATGAAAAATACTCATTTTTAAGTCTAGCCTTGCTGGTGCCAGTACAACCCTATGGGCTTTTTTTCCATATCTTCGGTAGTGGCGCTCTCACGGCGGTTCTTGTGCCTCTAAACATGCATTGTATTAGATCATACCATGATAAAACATCGTACAACATTATCAACACTAATTTGGAGCATTTACAATAATTGGAGTGGTAGCTAAATTCTAATACTTACGATAACTTATTTTTACTTTATTTCATAATATTTGAAAACATTCTACGTAGAAAATAATACACACACAAGTATTCTAACCTCTATTTGAGTTATGACGCTTATCTATCGAGATGATCTCTTAAGCAAATCAACTTAGCAATCTATCTGGTAGATGCAGTACATACATGATGCATAAAATTCCTACAATTATATTATTAAACAATTTCTGTACATAGTGATATTGAGCATTCCAATTATCTTATAATGCCATGACATGCTCAAAGTTTTGCTTACCTCGTAGTCACCACAAAACCTAAAACACCCCCGCAACAATTAATTACACAGTTAACCCTAATCTGCCTAATCGTATACTATTATAACTATAACATGTAATGGACAAACGAATGAAAACGTTGATAATACGCACGTGCGCGTATGCATTCTATGGTACCTAATCATAGACGCATAAACAATACTAAATCATATAACACCGGACCGTAATGATAGAGGTGTTGTGTTGACGTTCCCAATTTAACAAATATTGCAATAATATAATACAAAACGCAGATATATTAATAGAAAAGTTACAGCGCTCAACTTAGATACTAATTAAATCATATTAGATATATATTATCTAATTTAATCTTTAAACTATCATTTTAAATAGGTACATACTATTATATGTATGCATATTTTATTCATTTTATATTATTCGTTCTAAGCACCAAATGTACAAAGCAAAAATTCAATCTTTTTTTTTATATGAAATAAATATTTACAGAAATACAAGCAAAATATTCTTGCAGAGTTTTGAAAAATATATTGGGAAAACATTTGCAATAAAATATTATTAATGCTACATAACATATATAAATTTTTAAATGTTTTGCTAATATATTTCTATATATTTTTTATGATATTATATTTATATACCTAAATATTCAAGAAAGATTCTAATATTTTTTAAATATTTATAAAATATGAAATAAATATAGTTGGTCACTGGGGCAAGTCTCACTAATTGATTTAATTTTGTAATACACACCCAAAAAACCTGATTACTACCTTCGCATTCGGCAAACTATCGTTCCGTTACACCGATTTAAACGAACATTTTTGCCCTCCTCACAAATTAATTCCGAACAGCGAACGAACTCCACAGAATCCGCTATCCGTGCTGGCTACTTACTGTTTACTACTTCCTGATCGCCATATGGCCGATTTCGCCCGGAACAGTTAAGTTGGCACTACGAGTGCCGTGAAACCCGGGGATTATCTAATTTCATTTCCGAATACGGCCAGTGGCGGCCCGTCACGCCGTATACCTCATCCAATCAGCTCATCCCGTTACTTGCGCCTAGTTCGTTCCGCTATGCACAGGCGATGAGCGCTTGCAGTGGAACGAGGCGGCTGGCTAAGCTACCACAATGTTAGGATGTGTAACACGCGGAAGTGCAGTCGAGCACCCACACCCAGCATCATCGTTCGATGTATCAACGCGGGACGGTCAGTTCGAACTTGGTATAAGGTTCGTGACTGCGAGAGAACTAAATACATATGTAAGTGATTCTGCGCAGAGGACAGGGTATGGAACAGAGATAGATAAAGTACAAAACTGTATTAAGAATTCCCCGTTAGGTTTACTTGGTTTTTCATCTTCTGGTTTAATTTGTTCAAATCACTTTAGCAGTTTGGATAATAACGAGCCATTGAGGAAATTATAATTAGAGTACACTATGCCAAAAATTAAATGCAAATGAAGGGGGCGTTTTAGGTAAGCAACTAATCTAACAAAGTCGTATAGTTACGATCCGTAATGTACAATAAAATTCTTCTACAAACCTAATCTCCATTTTTATTCCATTGTGTACTTAAAGCCTTTATTGTCGACGAATATCTTTAAACCATACCCTAACAGCCGGAAATATTACATAGATATTTTTAAAAATATATTTTATAAATATTTTTCGTGAGAGGTTTTGATATCATTTTTCATAATTTTTTTAAATATAGATAAATATTCAATTAAAATATTTATTCCATATTTTAAAATTTAATGTAGCGCTATAATTTTTTCTAAAATGTTGAAAATATTTTATGAAAATTGAGATTTTTTATGCAATCTATTTAATTTGTCAAATGAACTAAAATTGTTCTTGGTTATTTAGAAAGTTATAACGTCGTTAACGAAAGTTGAAACATACATAGATGTCTCAAAAGCAAAGAACTTCTTTTTTCACACTCACCATACAAGTTAATAATCAATAATTCTGGCATCCCTTTAAGGCATACTGAGGTTTATCAAATTAATCACTATTTTTAATTGAAGTGTTACTAAATAAAAAAAACAAACGTATTATTATCATTTTATTTGAATAAGCCAATAAAATTTAAAAGACTCATCTTAAGTCTAGCCTTGCTGGTGCCAGGTACAACCCTATGGCTTTTTCATATCTTCAGTAGTGGCGCTCTCATGGCGTTTCCTTGTGACCTCTAAAACAATGCCAATTGTATTAGATCATACCATGAATAAAAATCGTACAACATTATCAACACTACTAATACATTTGGAGCATTTCAATAATTGGAGTGTAGCTACATTCTAATACTGACGATACTATATTTTTACTTTATTTCATAATATATGAAAACATTCTACGTAGAAAAATAATACAACACAACGTATTGAACCTCTATTTGAGGTTATGCGCTTATCTATCGGAGATGCAACTCTCTAACGCAAGTCAACTAGCAATTTATCTGGTAGCATGCAGTACATATATGATGCATAAAATTTACATTATATTATTATAAACGATTCTGTACATAGCGATATTGAGCATCCCATTTATCTTATTAATGCCATGACATTTGTTCAAAGTTTTGCTTACTCGTAGTCTCCACAAAAACTAAACACACCCGCAACAATTATTACACAGTTAACGCCTAATCTGCCTTAATGTATACTATTATAACTATAACATGTAACGGACAAACGAACGAAAATCGTTGATTATACGCCGTGCGCGTATGCATTCTATGTACCTAATCCATAGACGCTTACAATACTAAATCATATAACACCGGCACGTAATGAATAGGGTGTTGTGTTGACTTCGCAACTTACAAATATTACAATAATATAATACAAAAGGCGATGTATTAAATAGAAAAGTTACGAGGCTCAACTTTGATAGTAATTAATCATATTAGATATATTATTATCTAATTTAATCTTTTAAACTATGATTTTAAATAGGTACATACTACTTTTATGTATGCATTTTTACCCATTTTATATTTTTCGGTCTACGCACACAAATGTACAAAAGCAAAAATTCAATTTTTTTTTTTTATATGAATAAATATTTACAGAAATCAAAGCAAATATTTTGCATAGTTAATGAATATATGAGAAAACATTTGCAATAAAAATTTTTTAATGCTAGCATAAATATTTTTTAAATGTTTTTCTAATATATTTCATAATATATTTTTATGCATATTATATTTCATAACTAATTTAGAAAGATTAATATTTTTAAATATTTATAAAATATGAAATGAATATAGTTGGTCACTGGGGTTGCTACACGATTTACAAATTTTCTTTATAAGTAGTCCTGATGTGTTATTATTCCATATTTATAATTAAAATCACGTTTCACTATTATCTTTTAGGGGCATAATTTAAAGTCAATACGATCCCTGGTTTCATATGCTAGCAGGTAAACCATTTATGATAAGATGTGAATTAATTAAGTATATTTCTAACACATCGTGTATAATTGTGAAATTAAGAAAATAAATGCTTTTACAAGTTATTTTATTTAAAGCAATTATAAATTTTATTTGGAATCTAAATGGTCTTCGATTGCTTTTCATCTACATAGTTGATGATCACTCATCTGTGTACTATTTGTTATTCTCCACGTGTGGTATTATTACATTCGTCTCTCTTTCGTCAGTGTGATGGTGGCGACCTCTTCCGCGAAACACGACAATGGAAGATCTACCGCACAATGCCCAAGTCCGGGCTCCATGAAGAGAACACCGAATAAAAAAGCGCCACCGATCTTCTTTCGTTTATCGATCGATACAAAAGCAGCTCGCTATGGCGAACACGGCAATTAAACGTGTAGTTTTTTTCTTCGTACCGAATCGAACAATACTGCGAACGATAACCAATTTGTGCTCGAACTAATTAAGCCTCGTTTTCGCATCACACACTGCTGACGGGGATTTTAAGTTCTGGACGAATTTTGCTGACAATTTGTCACTGAATTAAAAAAAAAATTAATACATATTCCCTTAATACTTTATTATAATATCACGTGGTAGTTCTAGTGCCACAAAGTTTACCTCTCATCTATACACTATTATGACATGCATACGCTATTGGTTGTTAGGTGATCCACGTGTGTTGATGGATTTCATTCGTGAGGTATCTATTTGAGAAGGCAGGCGGCGCTGAGGGCAATCACGGTTGCCACCTTCCGATAATTAATGTACGGATCATCCACAGTCATCTTCATCATCGGTGTAGTGATCGCTACCTGATAGAATAAATTGAAAGGAAGATCTATTGGAAATCTAAATCTTTTCTTCCATAATGCCTTTTCTTCTAAACTTACACACCTGGACTCTCACTTAACTATCTCGATAAAACTTGGTAAATTTGTAGGATACATTCACACTTTTAAAACGCACCATTACCTTTCGGTAAGAGCTCACTTTTAGAGGGTTAAAACACCCCTTGAACTTTTGGCAATTGTTAGTTTTTTCTTTGCAATTTGAACCGTTGTAAACAAAACAAGTATAAGCTATGCAGTATGTCCCAAATCTATTTTCCCACGCATTTACTCGGAAACTAATGGAGATAAAAAGTTGCAGTAAAATTCAGTGGACACATGGAACTTCTGTATTATAAATTCTATATATCCTGCCTCGTGGAAAAAAGCTCATGTCTGACCTCTTCCCAAACTATCAAATCCTCAAACGCTTGGAGATCTTAGACCAATTAGTATTCTTCCAGTGCTGTCGAAACTATTAGAAAAAAATCTGGATGTGCAAATAAGACAACACTTGCAACTAAATAATATTTACCCTCCCATGCAATCGGGCTTTCGGTCGGGGTATAGTTGTGAGACGGCACTGGCTAATGTAATGGATGACATTAATTGTGGTCTTGATGCTGGGCAAGCTACTGCTTTAGTGTTGCTTGATTTCTCTAAGGCTTTTGAAAATTTCTAGTTTTATTTCAGTAGATGCTTACATAAATCGCTCATATCTCAAAATCTATTAAAGATAGGTATAGGGAATGATCATATAAAGCGATAGGGTTGATATTTATTGCTAATTCGAATTAAAATCAGGTTGTTCAATTTAAAAGAATGAGTTCTTGCTTTGAAAATATGTCACTTTGTTCCTCAGTTTTGAATACCCTATATGTTAGAATGTAAAGTGTGCTTACCGTTTCTTAGAGCTATATCTACATTCATAACATAGCAAATTTGGAGTCTCTACTTGCAGTATTAACCGAGATATTAATTTCTCAATGATGCATATGATTATGGTAAAAAAAAAAAACTTAAATAACTCAACAAACGGCAACATTAGCTATGGAATAGCTAATGAACATTACGTTTTATAGTTGTTAGAATCCAAAAAATGATAAAAATTATATCATTCTATTTAAATAAGAAGTTGACATCCATTTCCGGTCACGCGAAGTGATATTTTGGTTAATGTATTTTACATTTATAGGTTCCAAATCGAACGATACTGGTGCCAAAATCTCAAATATAAGTAAATAATAGAACATCATACACTTTTAATGAACCAGTTACGTGGAATACCCTGTATATTTTTGCCTTTCTAAAGCGTAATTTTGAAATAAAGGCTTGGTAAATTGTTTTCACGTTCGAAGTCAAATAAGTACCATATAATAGGCGTTAACTCCGACGAGTTACAGCATGCATTTTTGCAAGAGCATCATCCTTAACATTTTAAACGTCAAATTTCCTTAATCTTACATCACACAGTTTAAAATTTCAAAAGTACCTCGCTTTCTACGAAAAATACATCCATACCGGAAGATTTCTCAAACACCGCGAAAGAGATGGATCATTCAGATGTTCCCATGAGAGTCTCCTTCACGTCGCGCTGAAACGAATAATACAAGAGAGTATCTATCGTTCGTCTGTCTTTCGACGATAGATAGGATGCATCGGCGGCGCTTCCAACAAACAATAGAATAACGCGTAGCGCATACTGAGAGAGCTGTGCACGGTCGCGCGGATCGAGATAGTAGGCTGGTGGTGTCATAAAACAAACGCTGGCGTAGATACGTCTTCATCTCCGTGGTTGGTTGAAGAAAGCCGACAAACGAGGAGTTCCCACGATGGAACGAGGAATAGCGTCCTGGTTTTTTTGTTGTGTTATGTGCTCGCTTATCAGTAAATATTAGTAGAGCGTGGTAGATATAAAAAGATACTTGCTGTTATAGGATGGAATAATATCTGTTGTCAAATTTAACGTAAAGTACATATATATATATTGCTGTAATACTTTTAGTCATTGTTTTTGGAACCATTTTTATTGTTAATCTAATACTTATTCAAACAGTTTAAACCCTAACAGCCAGAAAATATTACATAGATATTTTTTAAAAATATATTTTATAAATATTTTGTGAAGAGTTTTTGAATATATTTCATATTTTTTTTAAATATAGATAAAAATTTCCAATTTTAAATTATGTAGCGCAATATTTTCTAAATATTTGTAAAATATATTGTAGAAAATGAATTTTTTGCAATCTTTTATTTTTCAAAATGAACTAAAATTGTCTGTTATTAGCATTTTTAAGCTCGATAACGAAAATTAACATACACGAGTTGTCTAAGGCTAGAACTTTTTTTCACACTCACCATACAATTTAATAATCATTAATTCTGCATTTTTAATGCTACTGAAGTTCATCAAATTAATCACTATTAATGAAGTGTTCCAATAAAAAAAACGTATTATATATTTGAATAAGCCAATAAAATGATAATACTCATTAATCTATCTCTTTTGCCAGGTACAATCCTATGGCTTTTCATCTCTCGTATGGCGCTCTCATGGCGTTTCTTGGGCTGTAAACATGCATTGTATTAGTTATACCATGAATAAAACATCGTACAACATTATCAACACTTACTATACATTTGGAGCATTTACAATAATTGGAGTGTAGCTACATTCTAACTACGATACTATTTACTTTATTCATAATATTTTAAGATCTCTACGTACAACAATAAAACAACACAACTTCTATCTATTCTATGTATTGTTACGCTATTACCGAGATGAACTAAGCAAATCAACTAGCAATTATCTGTAGATGTGTATATATATAGCATAAAATTCCACAATTATATTATTAACGATCTTACATTAGCGATATTGAGCATTCCTATATCTTATATGCCTGACATGTTTCAATTGTTACCTCTATCACCACTAAAAACTAACACACCCGCGAACAATTAATTACACAGTTAACCCAATCTGCCCTAATCGTATATTATTATATAACTATAACATGTAACGGATAAACGAATGAAAACGTTATGATACGCACGTGCGCGTATGTTCTATGTACGTATCCTAGACGATAAACATACTAAATTATATACCACCGGACGTAATGAAAATGGTGTGTTGTTTCGCAATTACAAATATTACAAATAATATAATACAAAACGCAGATATATAATAGAAAGTTACAGCGCTCAACTTAGATACAATTTAATCATTTAAATATATATTATCTTATTTATCTTTAAACTATCATTTTAAATAGGTACAACCTACTTTATATGTATGCAATTTTACCCATTTTTATTATTCGTCCTACGACCACTGTACAAAAGCAAAATTCAATCTTTTTTTTATTAAATAAATATTACAGAAATACAAGTTATGAAAAAATATTGAGAAACATTGCAATAAATATGTTCTATCATAACATATATATTTAAATGTTTTCCTAATATTTCTATAATATTTTTATGCTATTTATTAATTAACTATTATCAGA
>RXPK01004609.1:0-37677 GCA_004143645.1 Protaetia brevitarsis | reverse complement strand
GCAGACGTAATTTTCTATATAAACATGTACCGCTTATGTGTTACATCTACCATTAAATTAATACTGGTAATGGATGGTTTACTGACTGGCTTCTGATTTAAAAATTCCCGAAATTGTCTAAGAGTTTTTCGGAGATGTCATTTTCACAATTTGAATTCACTGACTTTGAAGAAAATAAATTATTAATTGTCAATGTTTTAAATGAATTTATGAGCCCTCGCAAGTGGGTTAATGTTCCTCACACCATAACTTCTGATGCAGCAGAAGAAATTCTCGATGGTATCTTGATTAAATCGCCTTGGCATGATGTATGTAAAGCTAAGTGAAGAACATTTTCTCCATAAACCCATCAATCATACGTATCCAATTTTCGATAGATGGTGGTTTACTTTTTTGTTTTGATATCGCTATTTTGCATATATCATAACAAATTATCTTTAATCTTAAACAACACAAAACCATAAACGCAAAAAAACAAAGAATAAATGTCACTCGGTTGTTAAACAGAAATGGCTGCTGGAAATAGTAAACACGAACGTCATTAGCTAATAGGGCGACCCTTGCGGATTTTTCTTGGTACTATCTTCTGAATAGTTATGAATCCATTGGTAAGATGTCGCAAAATTTCGAAATACAAGCGATACAAGCTGGCAATCTAACTGCCCTCCCCATGGATACCAGATAAGCTTGAATTAACATATAAAATAAAGTTTACATTATAATAAGGCAATATTTAGCACTTAATGCTAATATTGTCCATTTTAAATAACTATCTTTAACAAATTCATAATTCGCCTGTAAAGTAGGCAACTGAGTACACGCCTCACTTTTGAATTACTTGTTCATTTAGTTTAGAATCCTGTTGTAAATGCCTTTCAAATAGATTCCATACCTTAGATATCATAGCAATATATACCTTTAAATTTTCTGGTCTGTGTAAACTGTGCAATTTTTTAAACAATCAGTGGGAATGCATTTAAAGGACGGCGTTTTTTTATTCGCTTGCTCATAAGTAGATAAAATTAAAACACTATGTTTCCCGGTAAAATCTTATCGATTTTGAAGATACACCGTCCAGATTTCCTTTTCAGATAAAGCGAACATGCACTTGCGAAACAAAAAAGCTTTCTAATTTTAGGCGATGATCGATTAATAAGAAATGCATAAGATAAACGGATTTGGGCTATTGTTTTATAATTACTTGGCAACTTCTTATTTCGAAATAATAAAAAGGGAGAATTTTGACATACCTCAAAAGCACCGTTTCATCCGAACTATTCTCATCCTGCTCGCTGTGATTTTGCACCCTGGCGTACGGATGCTCCTTCTTGTTCACTTTATCGTAGTTGACCCTAGCATACGGGGAAAAGGCGTCGTCGGCTTGACTAATAGAACTATGCTGCGATATACTCGGCCTGGAATCAAGTCCATTGGGTACGGTGTGCCTTTTCGCTAAAATAGTAAGATTCTCTTATTCAACCTTGATTTTATTCTATGTGGAAGATTTTTTACCTGAATTTTGATATTGTCCAACTGTGGCGTATAACTCCGATAAATTATCACCCGTGGGTTCAACCCAAGTCGATGTATTGTTACTATCTACCCTGATTGGTTCTAAGGGGATATCCGGAAGACTTCTTCTTGTATTCGTGGCAGTTAGAGTTGTTCTTTAAACGAGAGAATTGGTGAAATAGCTTTTCATTGATAAATAACAAACGCGTAGTTATATACATTTATGGCATGCATCATGACAAGAAAAATCAAAATCAATGCAAATTAAAAATTATTTTTCTTCAAAGATAATGGAACCAGTAATTGACAACGACTTAGTAGCCAACCGTATTTTATTTAATATTCTTCATTTCTATTATAGAAAGAAGCAGGAAATGATCGTGTTTTGCGAATTAAACTGCTTATTGCAAATATTTCTAATTTTCAACTAACAAGGGAATCCGACTAACTGTAAATCGCGTATTCTAATTAAACTTCGCCAGTTTGTAGGCCCCATGGAGTATTACTCAAGACACTTTCTGTTGCTGAAGAACTTCAATTTTAGGGGGTGCAATTTGACTTTGAAATCCGCCCCAAATTCCGTTTATCCAAAATAATTTTGTTTATCTTTGCGTGTTTGTAGCAGGCTCTGAATGGGATTAATGTCAAATTCATTGACTAACCAAAAGTGTTTATGTAAATCATTGTAATTACACTTTCGTACAACGCAATATTAATAGAAATGACTATTCGAACAGACATCCCCTATCACTTTATATCAGCATTCCCTATACCTATCTCTAATAGATTTTGAGATATGAGCGACTTTTTGTTAAACAGACTAAGTAGCCCTATCTTTAAATGTTTGTAGCTGGCTCTGAAATGGATTCACGTCAAATTCATGTATTATTTTTGAATAACCATACAAGAATGTCTGTTCGAATAGTCATTTCTATTAATATTGCGTTGTACGAAAGTGTAATTACAATGATTTACATAAACACTTTTGGTTAGTCAATGAATTTGATATTAATCCCATTCAGAGCCCGCTACAAACACGCAAAGATAGGGCTACTTAGTCTGTTTAACAAAAAGTCGTTCATATCTCAAAATCTATTAAAGATAGGTGTAGGGAATGCTGATATAAAGTGATAGGGGATGATATTTACTTCTTAATTCCGAATTAAAATACAGGGTGTTCTATTTAAAAAAAAAGAATACTTAGTCTGTTTAACAAAAAGTCGCTCATATCTCAAAATCTATTAAAGATAGGTATAGGGAATGCTCATATAAAGCGATAGGGGATGATATTTATTTTCTAATTCCGAATTAAAATACAGGGTGTTCTATTTAAGAAAAATGAGTTTTCTGCATTTGAAAATATGTCACTTTGTTCCTCAGTTTTGAACACCCTGTATGTTAGAATGTAAAGTGTGCTTACCGTTTCTTTAGAGTTATATCTACATTCATAACATAGCAAATTTGGAGTCTCTACTTGCAGTATTAACCGAGATATTAATTTCTCAATGATGCAATGATTATTACTAAAAAAAAAGAAAAACTTAAATAACTCAAAAACGGCAACATGTAGCTATAGGAATAGCTAATGAAAACTGACGTATTTATAGTTGTAGAATCCAAAAATGAATAAAAAATTAGATCATTCTATTTAAAATAAGAAAGTTGACATCCATTTCCGGTCAACCGGAAGCGATATTTTGGTTAAGGGGAGGTTTACATGTATTTGACTGGAAAAATCGATTTTTGGTTTTTTGCATTTTTTGAAAGCTCCAAATATATAACATACATGGTTAAAGCGGTTTCGTAATATTCGCATTGTTTAAGCCTCTACGGCTTATTAAAAGAGCGGGTGTACGAACACAAACGGAGCAAATTAGATGTAATACTATATTCGACTCGGGGCTGCTCTGGTCGAACTATCATACTTATTGTTTATTAGTGTATGTATAGTTGTCTTTAATGATTAGAAATGCCACTGTAGTCGGGATCACAAATAAACGACAGAGTAGCTATTTATATTACAATAATATGAAGCAATTAGATCCGAAATAAAACGCACATTTGAAGAAACTGATCTAACAATATTTCTTTTACTTAAAACACACTTTCCCACGCTTTAGAAAACTACTTACCATAAAATGTATCAATTTATTTGCAGATGCACTTACTTACACTAAATTTCTTATAAAAGCTGGCTAGAATATGATGGCAAAGATAACCGCACTACGGATCATCAGAGTAGCAACAAGAAAATGGAAGTCGATGCGATGCCTTTAAAAGAAATTTTCGCACGATTTCGGATAGGCGACTGAGATAAGACAACTTTTTAAGCAATTTGTGATTTTTAGTCGTACTAAGATGTTACTGTTCAAGAAAAAAAAAAGAGAATGCGTTGGAGATGTACAAAAAAGAATGAGTGGACTTTGAAGAAAGGGCGCCGGTAAACTGACTGACAAAGTTATTGATAATTTAACAATAGTGTACTGTGGACTAGCAATTACACAACATCCAGATTCTGCATAAAAAATGAAGGCAGCTATTTGGGCTACATTTCATTATAAATGTTCGCTTCAAAAGATTTACACTGCGACCCATAAACAATTCAACTTGCTACCTACATTGCCGCAAATTTATTCAATGAAGGTTACTTTTCTGTATTACAAATAATGAATGCAGTGGGAATTGCAGTAGGACTTGATGCCAAAAATTTCGTCATCAATTCTGATCGTCAGCGCATACAATGGGCAGAAAACTCGCTGTGCTGTCTAAAGGGAAGCAACAAATTTTGCAAATGCGGAAGTATGAAGAAGAAGAAGATTCACACTGCGACCCATAAACAATTCAACTTGCTACCTACATTGCCGCAAATTTATTCAATGAAGGTTACCTTTCTGTATTACAAATAATGAATGCGGTGGGAATTGCAGTAGGACTTGATGCCAAAAATTTCGTCATCAATTCTGATCGTCAGCGCATACAAACGAGCAGAGCAGAGCATGTCCAGCGCTGCAAAACTTGCTGTGCTGTCTAAGGGAAGCAACAAATTTTGCAAATGCAGAAGTATGAAGAAGAAGAAGGATTAATGTATAGTGCTGGAATAGCTTGACTAAGTGTATGTTGAAACTATTTGTAAAATTTTTGCTGAGAAACTTTGAACGCATTTTTTCTCGAAACATGATTTTTCAAAATCTGCGTAAGTTCTAGTTCTTCAAGTGTTCAATATATCAACTTAATTCTTTTGTTTCTTAATGTAAACCGTTTTTATTGGAGGTTATACCTATATATACTAAAAATTGCAATATTCCACATTTTTATATCCACATACACACAAAAAAGAAATAGAAAATAATCAAATCAAAGTCCAGGTATCTGCCACATTGTTTGCTTTCGACTTATTTGGTTAAATTTAGGTATAACCTCCAACAAATTTAATATATTTCTAACTTTCCTTTTTATTTTCAATTTCGGATCACTTTTGCGTATGCTAGAGTTTACGCAGTTTGACCGTGTTTTCTGTGCACATTGCTACCTAGATACAAATAGCGAACGTTATAGTGGTCTTGTCATTAAAAAAAATATATTTTTTTAATGTTCAAGTTTTAATATATTTATTAAGAAAAAGCCGTATTTTGTATATCTTTTCCTTTCTCTGAAAAAAAAAAGCTCAAAGTTTTTGGACTTTTCCGATATATATATATATGTAAACCTCCCCTTAAGGTATTTTACATTTATAGTTCCAATCGAACAGATACTGGTGCCGAAATCTCAAATATAAGTAAATAATAGAACATCATAAACTTTTAATGAACCAGTTACGTGGAATACCCTGTATATGTAAATTATATCAACATAGTATAAAATAATCCAATTTATTAAAAACATAATTATATACAGCTAAGCTGACCCGAGTACAAAATGGAAAATACAAAAAAACACATTAGTTTTTAAAGAAATCATCTACATTATAACAAGTTTTCATGAGCAGCATTGCCTTTAATTTCCTTTTGAAATTATATACTGGCTGGTTTAAAGTCATTCGGTAACTTGTTATAGAATCTGCAACCGTTATAGAAAACATTCCTGTGATATAAAATAGTAGTGTGCCTATCTGAGCGTAAAAGAGATTTTGCCCTTGTATCGTGTACATGGTTATTTTCGTTTTTACTAAATAAACTGTAGTTTTTATGAACGAAACAGCACACACTGTAAATGTAGGTATCAAAGACCGTCATTATTCGCAGTTGTTTAAACGATTCTCTACATGAGTCTCTTGCTTTTAATTTGTTTATTAAGCGGATGGCATATTTTTGAAGTACAAAAATCCTCTGAACATGTGAGCTTGATCCCCACAATGGAATTCCATAACGCATATGTGAGTGAAAACAAGAATGATAAACTGTTATTAGGATGTCCAGGTTACAAACATCTCTAAGTGTACGCAAAGTGCTTCCCAAGTCAAACATAAATCTAATGTTACACCAAGCAGCTTAACTGTTGTGTCTAATTTGATATTATATACATGATTTACTAAATTTAAATTGGATCTTAAACTTTTGAAATGTACCGCCAATTCTAAGAAGTTTTTGGTTGACCACAATGATATTTGTTTATACACACATACGGCAAGGTTTACCACATCTGTTAAAGAATTTGCTTTTAACAAGAAGTTCGTGTCGTCTGCATAACATATAACTTTGAAATTAGGTATGTTTGAGTTTTCTAAAAATTGAAATAAATCATTTGTATATATATAATGTATAAGAGTGAACTTAAAATAGAGCCTTGTGGAACTCCTGCAGTAATCTGCATGCTTTCGCTGACATATCCGCTTGGAAGTTTCACACATTGAAATCTATCTTTGATATAACTCTTTAATAAGTTTAAAGCTTTCCCACGAACCCCATAGCGTTGGAGTTTCTCTAGTAACAGGTCATGATTTACACTATCAGAAGCACCAGAATAATCCACAAACAGACCTAAAACATTTAATTTTTTATCTATTCCTTTTACTATCTTCGAAACAAACTCAAAAAGTGCTGTGTCTACTCCCTTGGAGTGAACAAAGCCATGTTGGCAATGGGAAAATAATTTATTGCAGTTGAAAAAATCTACAAGCTGCTCATACACAGCTAATTCAAATAATTTTGCAAAAGTAGAGAGTAAACTAATAGGTCTATAGTTTTTAAGTAATGCTGGATTATCTTTTTTATATATCGGTTGAACAATGGCCAGTTTAAGATCCGATGGATACAATCCATTTTCAAACATAGGATTGATTAAAAGGGTTAAAGGCAATAATAACGAATCACTTACAGATTTGACAAGGTTATTTGAGACGTTATCATATCCACTTGAATGTGAGGAGTTGAGTTTATTCAATAGCCGTAGAGTATCATTTTCTGTGATGGGATGGAAAAATAAAGATGCAGTATTCGGAAGAAACATTCTCATATAAGAAATCACTATCCATGTCATCTTTTGTCTGATTCCATTCCACGAAATATTTATTAAATTTTGAAGCAAGATGACATTCATTTATACCAAAGTGTTTAAAAAATTCTGTGGAATTTGACTCATCTAATCTGCCTAACTCCCGATTAACTATATTCCACATAGTTTTAGGCATTTACATATATACAGGGTGTTACAATAAGCACGGAACGACATATGTTGTGCTTACTTGATTTCAGAAATCGATTATAATCACTCTGTTTGGCATCGAGTACTGCACATAAGTCTGATTTAAACGATTATACAGGGCTGTTCACAAAATTACGATTTTTTTCATATTTATTTATTCTAACGAAATATTGTATACAGCGTGTCTCACGAGGAACTAAATCGACCGGTATATGAAAGAGTGTACATTGTAAAATTTTGAAAATTTCGCAATATACTAAAGCCGATGTGCTCTATTGAACTAAAATATTTTGAATAATCTGACGCATCCGGTTATACCGGAAACTGGCTGTCAATTTGGTTATTTCTAATGGATCATCCTATATATTATTACATTTTTTAATTCCACGTCCAATTTTAAAGTTAAGTTTGATAAAACAACTATGCTGTTATTTTCAACGATGTTTGAAATATTTGCATTTAAAAAAAAATGACAGATGGGCGAGGGCATCTGACCTTGATGCAGTATCTTCTGAGACGCCTGTATTATAGTAAAAAAAATGGCGTATGCTGCGCAGTATAATATTCCTTCGTTATTGAATAATGGTATGTGGGGGTATACTCGGGACAGCATTTAGGTTAGGCACAGGTGCGGCTCTAGCCGACGCCATTTATAAAATATTTTTTTCTCGTTAACGCTTACAGATAGACCCCTTGTGCATTAAGACTTTTTGATTGCATATGATTACAGCTGCTACATATTATTATATTTACCTCTATATCTGATACAGCCTGTATAATCAAAATCGCGATTCAGATTGTTAACCTTTTTGTGGGAGAAGCTGTACAGTCAATGATCGTTTTAAAAATAAGTAATAGGCGAAGAGCTTGCAGCAGCCATTGCACCACCTTTGTGTTTTGAACACTTTAAATGGTCTTTAATATCTGCTCGTTTTCCGTGGGAAATCAAAAACTTGGAAAAACATTCCTGGCACTTTATTTTACTACTATCACCGCATATCCTTTTTTTATACATGACTGATCTTTGTAAAATTCATTCATTCTTTTCGGCATTTTAAGCACAAATTTCAAACTTATAGCTTACAACCAAAACTAACTTACGTAGTTTAATAAACTAACTTACAATAAGATTTTTTTTTTATTTCAACATCCATTTTTACGTGGAATTTTACGGAGGAATTGACAACTTGAGAGTCAATTAAGTGTTTTGATATAACTGCAACCGAGACAAAATGTCAAACCCACCGGGGCTTATGCATAAAAACGGGACAATCCCGGTCAAACCAAATGAATTATTTCCAAACTTGTGAAACCGTAGAAATGGTACTGTTTTATGGCCTGCAGGTTTCCCAGATCTTTCACCATTAAACTCATTCGTCTTTGGAGCAATAGAATCTCGTATATTGAAGGGAAAAGGGGAAATAGCATGGTATTCGTGGGATTTTTTTTTCATAGCTATGTGCTAATAATTATTTAATCAAATTAATGATTAGTTAATCGGTTTGATTAAATACTTATAATAGTTTGTGACGCATTTTAAATTAGAATTGCATATCGTGCAAACGCCGTTAGAATACAAATGCCTGCTACTCTATATATCAGAAATTATCTACTAATAAATTATTTGTTTACGTTATTTATAGAATGGTGCGGCTATAGTATTAGCTCACTACTTTATTTTGCTGGTATAAGTGGTATAGGACTGGATCCCAACTGCATCATCACGAGATGCGCAAGAGCGTACCTTGTATATTTGTATCATGGTATTTACTCATAATAAAATATAACATATAGAAAGAGTTTAATCATGCGCATTCGCCAACTTTCAAATGTGTAGAAACCACCATTTTGATGTATAGATCAGCTGTTGTTGTAGTAGTTTGTTTGGAGTTTATAAAACCCTTTTTTAAGGTTATTCGTGTTTATATTTTCGTAATATTTAAGAATTCATATTATTACTATATTTCGATTAAATGTTGTTTAGTAATTAGTAGTTATTAAAGTGTAGTTAATTATTGAATAATACGTTGTTAGTAAATAATTTATTTCGTTGGACCATTTTTTTTTAATATTTAAGAGAGTTTAAGTATAAAGAACAAGAACATTTAGTGAGGTGTGATGTATTTTACTGTGAATAATTAGATGTGAATTAGCGTTTATGTTGTAGAATGTCTTGCTGCGTACCGGGATGTAAAAGCATCCGTAGATTGGTATCCTCTGATGACAACATCAGTTTCCATCAGTAAGAGCCAACTATAATCTACTTGTTATGGGTATGTGGTATAACTTTATTGCATTCTCCTTTGTGAAGAGTGCTTGTTGCAGTTAACGTCGCTGCAAAGAATCTGAGAGAAAAAAATATACACTTCGCAATGAAAGAATAAAGGTATTTCTGCACTGTTGACACAAAACATAGACATGACATGTATTCTATTTCAGATGGATTAATAGTCAGCTGATCCGAAGATTAAGAATATTATTGGTAATTCAGCATATCGCAGACAGTTTCTTGAAGAATACCGATCTATTAACAAAAGTAATCATTGAGTGTTATTGTAAAATACGGCTTCATAGTTTGGTGAAATTAAACGCAAGAACTGCAAGTCGAATTAGTAAGAAAAAAAATTAAACGAACTTATATTTGTGTTTAGCCACCAATAAAGAAATGTCATGTGACATAATGTGTATTTACTATACCCCAATATGAAATAACCTAAAAACTTCAAATTCAAGTATTAAGTGTATAGCTTATACATTTGAATAAATAAAAATGAATTAAATATCAATGTAATGCTTCTAGCATACAAAATACTATTCCTGTATGTATATAGTATAATACTAGTGTCAAAAGGAAGTATGAGCATTTTATTAATTTTTTTTATTTTAAAATATTACCATTACGTCTTTGTTTTATGTTTAAATTGTTTTTTCACGACCCTGTCATGCATCAAAATGGCGGCCTCCATGTGATCTGAACACTGCGCAGCTCTAAGCTCTATCTATATATTTATCCTTGTCTATGGAACTAACCCAGGGCAGTGTTGCCAGATGGCGGGTAATTACCCGAAATGCGGGTAATTTAATCAACTGTGGGTAATAAGTGGGTACTTGGACTAAATCGGGTAATTCGGGTAATTTTAACTTTTAATCGATCACAATTTATCAATACTTTAAAAGGATTTTATATGTACATACATAACACATAGTATATACTATTTAAATTTCACGGCAAATAAATGATTTAGAAACGCAGGAAACGTTAGGAACTTTTATTTGCTTCTATTGACAAATTGATTGAAATATGAAATCTATCCGATGTATAAACACGGTCGAACCGTTGATTGTTATATGCAGTTCACATGTATATAGTTATAAAATGGATCAGTTTATTGCAACCTGGAGTCAACAGGTATGTAGAAAGTTTAGGTAGCATAGGGTAGATTTAGAGCGGACAGTTCAAACTTTCTATTTAATTTCAAGGAAAATAAATCAGCATCTACCCTAAATCCAGAAAGAGAATTTAAGAATATAACGGAAATGGACGCTAATAATAACAATGATCAATATTGTATGAAGAACAAAGGAACAAGGAAGATTAAGAAAAATAAATATAACCCGAAATGGGAAGATATTTCAGAATATAAGAAATGGCTATGTAGATCTGAGTCAAGTACTAGTGTGGATGAGAAAGCTTATTGTAAATTGTGTCACACGCACTTGGTTGCGCATAAAAGTGAAATACATCGACATAGTTTGTCAAAAAGACATAAATTTAAAGCTCACCAAATTGCAAACAACTTTAAAATAACAAAACTGATAGACAACTCCTTAGAAAAGAATGTACGTAGAGCTGAATTAAAACTATGTGCACTTTTAGCGACTAATAATTTACCATTTGCATTGATGGACACATTAATACCTTTGTTGAAAAATATATTTACAGATTCGGACATTGCAAAGCAGCTTAGTTCAAAACGAACAAAGTCTACAAATATAATGAAATGTACATTAGGTAGATCATTTGGAAATGAATTATTTAGTTTATTAAAAAGAGAAGGTCAGTTTTTCACAATAATTATGGACGAAACAACAGATATAACTACGGTTAAACAATGCGCTTTTACAATTATCTATTACGACTATATTAAAAATAAGATCATAACAAGTTTTTTTGATATAGTAGAAATATCTCGGAGCTCTGCAATTGATTTATATGGTAAATTAAAGGAAGTTATCATGACAAAAAATATTCCGCTCACTAATTTGATTGGCTATTCATCTGATACTACGAATGTAATGTTTGGAGAATACAATTCTGTTGTGCAGTTATTAAAAGCCGATATGCCACATATTGTTGCGATTAAATGTTCATGTCATTTAATTCATTTGGCGGCTTCTAAAGCATGTCTTCAGCTTCCTCGCTCAATTGAAGATCTTCTTCGGAATATAGGATCACATTTCAGCCGTAGTTATGCAAGAATTGAGAAATTCAAAGAATTTCAAGAATTTTTTCGAAGTGATATCCATAAAATTCTATCTCCTTCTAATACAAGATGGTTGTCACTTAAGGCTTGTGTGGACAGAGTATTGGCACAGTATACCCCACTCAGTTATTATTTTCGTGAAACAATAACTAATGATCCATCAATTACAACTAATGAAATACTTAACTGCTTGGACAATAAATTCACAAGAATTTATCTAGAATTCATGTCATATACTTTAAATTTATTGACTGATTTCAACAAAATGTTTCAGTCTGAAGCTCCTTTACTACATAAACTGAAACCAGAATGTGAAAAGCTTTTGAAAATTGTATATAGTAATTTTATTGATCTCAGGTATTTTAAAAATGCAGATGTGTTCATGTTTGATCATACAAATAAAAATGTACATCATCAAGAAATATATTTAGGTGTTGAAGCTATGGCAAGTTTGTTGGAATTAAAAAAATGATCCTTTGTTATCAAAAGATGAACTAGATTGCTTTTTACGTACTTGTTTACACTTCTACGTAAAATTAGCTTCAGAAATAAAAAAAAGATTTGATTTTTCTGATCCACTATTCGATATAATTTCAGTTTTAGAGCCACATACTGCTCAGGCATATGAAATAAAATCACTGCAAGCTGTATTCAAGAGATTTCCTTTTTTAAACCATCGTGTAAATCCACAAGATGTAGATAACCAGTGGCGACAGCATGCACTGTTAAATCATTCTGAATACGATTTAAATATAGCTGATACAGCAGAGCATTATTGGCAAAAAGTTTTTAATTTGAAAAATTCAGTTTGGTGAACCTTTATTTAGCGATTTAAAAATCGTGATCAGTTTACTATTAATACTTCCGTTTTCGAATGCCAGTGTTGAAAGACTGTTTAGTACACTAAAAATAACAAAAAACGACCATCGAAATCGATTAGGAACAGATACCCTAGTGTCGCTATTTCTCACAAAAGAGGCAGTAAACCGACAAGGCGGTTGCATAGAATTTGAACCTACTTCTTCCATGTTGCATATGCCGATAGAGTACTAATTTATTACTTTTATAATTTTTTTTATAAAGAAAAAAGAATAAAATATTTTCAGCGAACTGATTTTTATTTTTATTATGCATAATATGTAGCGTGTATGTGAAAATAAGCACGTATTGCAAATGCTTTCTTTCATTTAAATGATTTTTGTATTGAAATTACTATTAACTGTACTTGTAATAAATAGACAGAAGAGGAAAAATGTTCAAATAAACCCTTTAGCAATTTAAAACAAATCGACAATATACCTATCGCTTAAAACAAGGGTGGGTAAAAATTCGGGTAATTTTAAATATGGTGCGGGTAAAATTGGGTAATTTAACCACAGATGGCGGGTATTTGGCGCACTTGGAGCTGGTAACACTGCCAGGGGGATCCATCTTAATACCCAAGGTCAAATATTGTAGTAGTATATCTTCCACACGCAAAGCGCTGATGTAAATGCCGCCAAATCGCTATCGCGAAATTTCAAACTTTTTTAAATATGCATATTTACATTTATTTACAGGATATGTCAGAGGGCGCGTCTGCTTAGTATGCGTCATCAGCCTTTGCCAATTGCCATTTTGTATTCTTTTGCTGTTTTGACGGTTGTGGTTATGTTTATTGTGATATTTTAGACCAGGAAAACAGCAGTTTGCGTTTTTTTTAGAACAATTGTATTTTGAAATTTTTGTAAGTAAATGAATATAATTGAGAGGTATTCTTAAATTGTAGAAATGAATCATAAATTTTAGGTGTAGAATCTGTGGAAGTCCATTATACGATTTTGGACGTTATTTATTTAAGAGTTTTTAAGTTTTATTTATTTTGTAAGTATGATAGAAGATAGAAGTAATGTGGTTGTGATTTTTACTGTGGAATCGTCAATTTCAGGTGTAATAATCCCTTAACGATATTGGACGTTTTTTATTTAAGAGTTTTATGTTTTATTAGTTTTTGTAGGTATGGTACAGATCATGTGGTATTTAAAAGACCTACCAGTTAGTTTTAGGTATATAAGTCATTAAAATATAGTACCCTTGTTAGTTTTAGTGTTTGGAAGATTTATTATTTTTCGTAAGTACATACTTTTTGCTACCAAAGTGATGCATTAATTACATAATTAAAAATTATAGAAAATGGTTCTACAGTGTTGTGTTTCATGATGTAGGAATACATCCAAAGAAGAAAAATTTCATCGATTTCCATATACCGATGAATTGGTGAGTTTTCTTTCTACTTTCTCAGTTGGATATATTTTTTTACATATGTTGCAATTTCAAGGTATATAATGAATGAATTAAGAGGATTGGCAATGCTAAACTAAAGATATTACCACCTCAAAAAGTTCACAAGAAATATCGAGTTTGCCATTTGCATTTCCATGAAGTTTGTCAAATTGACCCAAAATATTATAACAAGTCTGGCTTAAAGGAACGTAGTTTACCAACTGTAAATTTGCCAGGTGAGTGAAGAGCACTTCTATCAGGAGGAAAGAGGCAATATAACTTAGGTTTGACAATAGCGCCCACTCAGGAAAATTCTTTTATGACATTGGATCATTATAAATTACTTGCAGGTAATTTTAACATGAGAATGTTTTTTTTTTTTAATATAGTTATATTTGTTGTCATAACTAGCAAGAAGTATTAAGATCCCATATTAAATTATTTTTCTGTTCGATTCTTTAATTATTAGTTACAGGTATAATTCTAAATGCTATCTAATAATTAATGCAAGACTGTATTTTGACAGTTGTATTTTATATATATTTTGTTTTTCTATTGTCTTTTACAATGTTTGCTATTTTCTCTTTTGTTGACTAGTTTTCATATCGTGTAATGTTGAAAATAAAGTTCTATTATTATTATTATTGTTATTATTATTAAATTTAAAATTGTTCTTAATAATCTCGGAATTCACACCACTAAGCAATTAACTCATTAATAGCTCAAATGTCGACATAAGTTATATATATTTATATTATGTATCAATACTGCAATTAAATACTGTAACAACTCTAAAAAATTACAGATGAATTGCATACACTTATTGATTTTAAATAATATGTATTTAGATTATACGCAATTCGAAATCTGTAATTTTTTAGTTGTTACAGTATTTAACTGTAGTATTGATAATATCAACTGTAGATCAGCGGTTCAAATTACGCGCGTTTTCATTTAGTTTATCTTCCTACCGCGCCAGCGCTGTATTTGTGCCTGTCTTCACTAAGATCGTTTAAATTACTGAAGTTTTGTACAGAAGAAAGCCATCTATATTATCTATGAACTAACCTAGGATATAGCGTCTTGGGGTGTATTGTATCGTTTGTTACGTGTTTATTTTTCCAATTTACAAGCTAATTACAAATTAATATACAATCCACTTCTTTATTTCGGTAACTACTTACCCCAACAGGAGCTATTGAACGCTGTTATTAATGTATTTGACACAGATGGGCACAAAATTAGGAAATATTCACTCACGAACAAAGTTACCCAACTGGTCAATTTTGATAAAATTTTGTAGGCATGCAGAATAGTGAAAAATAATCGACCCGTATTTTTAATAAAGTTTTAATATAATATACAAAATGTCCCTTACACAACCCTTCTTGCTAGAAGCGATACCATTTGTGAAACAAATATACAGATATGAATGAAAACAAAAAGAAGAAAAAAGCTGGGACAAACACAGAATAAGACAATCGGAAAACCATTATGGAAAGAAGCCAAAACAGTGTGCAAACACGATAAGGAATTATAATTTGTGCATGGATGAGAAAATTAGGAATTCTCACACCATAAGTTCATAATTTTGTATTTACTGACTAAAAATGTTGTCAATTATAAGAGAATTTTATGTGTTTAATCACTTTAGGTTTGTGCACTTTTTAATAAAAACTGATGTTGATTTTTTTTTAATAATATGACGAATCTGAATTAACCAAAATCACCTCAAATAAATCAAGTAAGAATCTCACCTGAACAATGTGAATATTAATCATTTGTTTTTTTTCTTTTAATGTTGTTCAATCACTTTCGTTTTTTAGTTCTGATTTGTTCATTTTAGCCAAATACAACCAAGCAAAGGTGTAAAATTAACATAACTAATATCACAATGGGAATTTATTGTCATTGTGCCATTAATTGTCGATCAAGAGATATGCAAACATGAATAAAGTGTAATTTTTTCTGATGTCATCCACCTATTCCATTATCTTCATATGATAATTTATATTTAAGATGATTTAAAACATGTAGAAGAGAAAAATAATTTTTAAAAACAGAGTATTATCGACAAAAATTAAAAAAATAAAAATGTGCGAAAAACCTTTTGCCATTATCATCTTCATCACCAGCAGCAGCAGCGTGAATGTCACTAGTATTAGTGTGAGACTGTAATGTTACAGAGGGTAAGTGATTAACATTCTCATCGGGATTTTTCTGTGTGACCATGCCGTGAAGCCCTATCCATTCACTTCTACGAATCAGAAAAACAAATTGTCGAGCACTCGTGAACATCGTAATAAAAACAAACACATAATGAAAGCGTACATCATCGTCTCCGACTTACTTGTGCCGCTCCCGCTTCCAACAGGAGCACAGCGCGAGTACTATCACCATCGCTATAATACTACAAGCAGAGATCACCTCAATTACCATTTCTTTACGTGTAAGAGAAGGCGCAGCAAGACGTCATCCGGTATATCGACGTGATAACATCACGTTCCTGGTTCATTTCGTCCTTCGTGTTGACCATAAGAGATGGACGGTGTAGAATTTCCGTGTTATACCCTCCTAGGACGATGCTGAAAACCGCTTGGAATGTCGCAGGTGATGTCTCCGTAATATGGTCACACCTCGCACCTTACTCGTCGATTTTACTATATAAATTCCTATCGCGTGCGTTTGAAACTGCACGATATATCTACTGAGCACGTTCGGATATTAGGAAAAGCACTTATCACAATTAAAAACGTTGCAATTACGATGTAATTAGCTTAAGTATGTCAAACGTCAAAAACATTTAAAATAAAAACAATCTGGGCAAATGTGTGACATTTAAGTACCGCTTCGGGGAACGACACTGGCGCCATCGCAAACTCACTTGTGTACTACTAATTCACGGAACCTAACTAACAGATGGCGCTCTGGTGGTAGAATTGCAAGCGCGAATTACGAAAAGCAATTTGCAAACAATTATATCGTGTAATACATATTTCAATACATTTAACCATGATTCAACAATGGCATTCTAATATTCGCACAGAATATCACAATAGTATGTAGTATGTGTATTGGCTGTTGTACTGATTATTTTCATATCCTTTCTTTTGCAATAAAACCATCCTTATGAATGATACGCACGTGATTTCTATTATAAAATATGAGTAGGCATTGTTTTAAATGATATCAACTGTTTATAGAACTCGACAGAGTGGATACAGTAACAAAATATTGTAAATACAATTAATATAATAATTAAAGTGCTAGCTGAATTGGGCATTATTTGAAAAAAAAATATACGTTTACCAAGTTAAGAGAACATCGAAATTCGCTATTATATCCTATTATAAACTAATCTACAAATAAAAATAGGGAAAATTGAAGAATTATTAATGAATTGTTGGTTTGGTATTATTTTTCCTTTTCTGGATACTAAAGACAATAAGCTTCAAGTAACATCAAAAATTCAGGGAATTAATCTTATTTAATGTGATATGAAATGAAATATATACTATTTCAGAAATATTTCCAACACAAAAAAATATATAAATATTTAATGTATATAAAATTACTTAATTTATGTTGGTACTATATTGTTCATTTTTACCCGAATCCTTTATCTTAAAATTTGTTAACCTTCTTTGGGTATGTCGATTGTTTACATAGGTATTGTAATTTAATATGAAACCATTTTTACATTTCGGAATGTTTTTTTTATTGCTTTTTCAAAAACTGTTTTTTTTAACGCCCCTGTTATATAAAAAATAGTTTTCCTCCTTCATTACCAATTTTAATCTATTCTGATATTTTGTTGATATTTTGCTACAGTCCCGAGAAAGCAAAAGATCAATATTTTGTTGTCACGGATTTTATGGAAACACGATTTAAACGTAAATAATAACAAATAAAATATTCATTAGTGTAAATTAACGACGGTTGAAAGAGAGAGACTAATATTAGTATAAAATGGTAAATAATTTTATTTCTCATTTATGGGTAACAGATAATAAATATAAGAAACAAACTCTTTGTTTGTTTCTGATAGAGTAAATATAAATTACAATCGTTAATATATATATTTAAAATGAAAATTTTTCTGTGACCCTGTATATTGTACCCAAACGATAAATTATTGTTTAATGTATACAAACATAAAAAAGAAGCATATCTTTGACACTGATTACATTTTTACGGCAAAAAGTGCTTGTATATAATAAATACATGCGGCATATAAAATAGCTTCCCAAAACACTGTTTTTAAACCATCTCTTTTCATGCAGAATCGAATCGGAGACAATCAAAGATCGTAAATCGTGGGGAAAGCGCCAGTTAGCGGGCTAAAACGATCCTTTTGTTACTAATAAATGGCCTCCTTTAATGTTAAATGACGTCGAACGAACTGGGCGTCGTTATAAAATTAGCCCGCGTCATTTTCGACACATTTATTAATAATAAAAAATCGAATTTATCCATTTTAGCGCACCGATTTTATGGATCGGAGCGGCCGACGAGCACGTCCGATACTACACGAAGGAGTTTCAATTTTAAAGAGGCCGAAATCGGCCATTTTGATCTATATAGGGAGTGAACAGTTATAATACAACGCCAAAAATTGTGTTATTTAAATTTCGCAGTACGTTAGGACTAACAAAATAGATCCATCGTGAACCATATGGCTTGTTTAAACACACTGAAACAAGAAATACGGACATTAGAAATTATTTCCCAAAGAATCATGATAGATTTTCAGATTGTGTCAGCCAGTGTTGACGAACTAGTTGTAGGTTTATAGGTAGAAAGGAAAGAAATACGAAATACACGCGAATATTACGTAAGTAAAGCTTTTAGCTAGCATCTGTAGCAGTGTAGGCCCCAAATGCTTTAGAAGTGTCGGGGAACTCGAATAAACGTGCCCGAACAAAGAAAATACTATTTTTGTGTTATTTTTGACATATCTGCCATATACAGCTGAGCAAACATTATATCGCCAGGTTGTAATAAACATTTACGAATTATTTTTAGTAGATCGCACGATTTGGGCGATTTCTGTTAGAATTTGTACCAGTTTGGTTTTCTACAAGCAGTGTGTATAAATACTGTTATTGTATCAAACAATTGAAAAAGAATATCTAATTTTGTAGTTTGTGATGGTGTTTTAGACATACATTTAAAGTTTGAAATTCTGAATGGAATAGTGTATTTACATCCCCTCCTGTCGTTTGCTCTTTGTTTTTAGGAAACGTATCCCTCGGTGCCGCCAGTGTGGTTTGCCGACTCGGAGGAAACTAGTATTACTAACGCTGTACAAATTTTAAGTAACACGGAAGGATTGGATAACCATGTTTTACACCAGGTTGCCATACTTCTGAGGGAGCTGTGTCGCCTGCATGCCGTCCCCGAACCTCCCGATATATAAGAGACTGACGATACCGAATCCGCAGATGACGAATAAGTAAGTAACTTTGAATTTATGGGTTCATAGTTCTCTACTTTCTTGCATTGATGTGATGTAACATTTTCTGTAGTTTTATTATTAGTTTTACTTATGGTAACTTATGAAATGCTCAACCTAAAGGATTAATCAAAAGTACAATTCAAATGTAGTTCTTCTTTTTACTTTTATAAATAGCTGGCTGATGGATATTTAGTGTTCACTCATTGTGTTACGCATAATTTCTTTTAATTGGTCACCTTGGGACTGCACACCTAGCTGGCTTTTTTTACATAATGCAATTTTCTATGGAATATTATAAAACAATAAGAGAAATATTAATTTTAAATATTTATTCAGCTACATAAATGGGTTTTCGATTTCACTATACAGTGTCCATCAAATGGTTTATTATAATTTTTCGAGTAGAAGTTGATTTGAAACTTGCAGAGTGATTATGGGTTGACTATGATCTATTAAATAAAATATTTTCAGCTTTGCAGACGTCATTTTAGGAAAAGTTAAAATAATTACAATTTATTTCTCTATGATTATTAATAATAATAAAAAACTAATAAATGGGTAACAGATATACAGGCTGCTCATATCAACATTCTTATTTTAAACAGATTGGTAAAATTTTAATCGATCTAATGAATTTATCGCATCATTTGTGTTCAGGCTACTTTGTGAAACGGTACTCCCCACATAGCCAAATTAAATTGCCTGCAATTTTCTTAGTAACTTCAACGTTGAAGTAAGAAATTACCTACCTATTGCACTACATTAGTAGTTATTTTAATGCTTTTATGTTGAATTTCACTAAAAATAGTGGCGGGAAATTTAAATTGGCTATAGGGGTCGCTAACCTATCCCTGACTTAAACCGTTTCTGAGAGATTTTCTATTTCTTAAAATTTTTGACATTTGCACTCTTCAAAATGGAATCAAATATTTTGCGGTGTATTAAGATATTTTACTACTATGGATGGTGCATGTACTATTCATTGTTGCAACAGGCAGCAATCACTGCCATCTCATTTACAGGGCTCTCAAAAATTTATTCCCAAAATGTATATTTTTTATTACATTAAATACAGCACACAATCTACATTGATTGATAAAAGAGTTTGAAATATTAGCTCTTTTTGTATCGTATTGCATAAAATGTAAACATCTAGTTGTAATAAAGTATTTTTTTATAGGGAAGTACTCTGTATGTTACTTGTTACAACAATCTAAGTATGTATATATTTATATGATGATGATGTCAGATATTTGTTTGGGTATTTCTTGGTAAATTTCATTTAGAGAAGATATTGTAAGGTTTTTTGAGGTTGAAATAACTAACACACGCAATATATTGAATGAAAAGTATTTGTACACTTAAGTCTAATTAGAAAATAACACTAATATAAACACTAATAGTAAATAGCGATAACATACAAACTTCTATAAAAATCAATCTTATAACAATTTATAAAACTTTTTTTTCAAGTTATAGAGGAATTCTTTCCAATGAAACACCTGTATATTAGAATGCTACCGTTGTAGCCCGTAGAAATATATCTTTTAGCGAACTCTTAATTAGAAATGGAATTAGTCGACTGCGGCGATTATATTACTATTTTGCACATTGTACAGGGTGTCCCATCGAAGACTGGGTCTTCGATTTGATTTTAGGCAAAATCTTCTATACAAACGTTTTACAGAATTCAATGCTTCCTAACATAAAAATATTTTTGACTATACAGGCTGTTCCAAAAGTAAAAAACCCATACTCACTCAGTTATTTTAAGTGGAACAGCCTATATATTTCATTTTTAAATATTTTTAAAGTGTAGTTTGTGGTCTTACAATGAGTGTTAACAAGTCTTATACAGTTTTATTCAATTTTTATTATTTTATTACGTGACTTATTTTTAAACTGTTTTTAATTGTGAGTATTATATACCTTCTTCTTTTTAATTTACTTATACATTTTCTATTTATTAGTTAATTATTTTGCACAATAATTTACACAATTTTATCCCTTTTATTCATTTTAATTTCAATCTAATTATTTTACATTGTTAATTTCTTGTTGTATTTCTTCAGCTGACCTGAAGATGTCCCTTAGCGGATGAAACCGGTTGTCGTCATTAAAGAATTAGTGAGAAATGGGATCATTTACTTTCATTTACCTTACATTAAATTGTGTCTAATACATACACATACAAAATGAACGACCATTCGACTGGGAAGCTGGTGTAATGCGTAAGAATTTTTTTGGAGGAATCTCAGTTTGAAAACGAGTTTTACAAAGGGCAAATCCAGAAAGGTGTTTCAGAACGAATTTCTTGTGTTATTTTTTTTTAATTTGCATATTAATTGCCCATTTTTGACTTGAGATATTCCGCGCATATAACCGCACTAGCGTCTCTATAACCCACAAACGCATTCTGTCGTTAGAAAACGTAGATTTACTTGTACTGCTAATGCCGCTACATGATTATTTCGCGCTCAATTATTTAGAAGGAAATATTCTACTTTCAAATACTTCATTCCCACATCATTCATAAAAAAAAAAACATCAGTATTTTATATAACTTTTGTATATTACATAATACAAATAATTTGAATTTTCCCCCAAAAGAAACCCAAGGTCATCTGTTTCGTTTTATTATAAAATTTCAAATATCCCGCTATTCGGAGGAGCGCGAGAATGTCCGTTAGACGAAGTGAGTTTCTAACATCTCGTGAGAGTTGGCAACCGTTTGTAACATGTGACATACGCATTCATTCTTGTTCCGAAAAACAATAAAGGTTTTTGTTACTACATAGTACTGTTCTGTGTAATCATTACCATCATCGGTTCGATGTTTCAAAAACCAATGTATAAGTATGACAGTCATGCTACTTATATTGTACCTATACTGTGCCAGTACTGTCTGCAAGATTCAAAATCAAATTGCTGCTAGAAGTTCAAAAAAATCTGCTCGTTGGAACACTTTTTATAAACAACTTGCGCTTAACTCATAATCCGTCATTCTACAAGCAATGATTCTCCGTTACTGTAGGTGGTTTCTTTAATGGGATACCGCAGGGTCGTGTTTTAGCTTCTTTACTCTTTGTGTTTTGTCGATTTTCCTATAGTTTTGCTTTTTATTTCCCGTTTCCGCCTCCTCTTATTGATGGTAAATTCATTTAGTGGTGTTGTAGAGCTCAAGTAACGGTATTTCCGTCTTTTTTTGTAACAAGAGAAGGTCTGTATTTAGGATAAGTAGTAGCGGCGTTGAACAGATGGAAGACGAAGGGTTGGACAGCGAAGCGGACGACGAGCTGGTGGAAACGGACCCGGACGCTGACGAAAGCGACGAAGATCTGGCGATGGACATGGAAGAGGGTCGGGCGAAGACGGACGAAATGGGCGTGGAGCATCTGGCGACGTTGGAGCGATTACGTCAAAATCAGAGGCGAGATTACCTTAAGGTAAATGTTCGATTTTCCCCGCCGATCCGTTTAGTAGGTCAAGTTCGTTTCTGTGTCGACTTCAGGGCTCTGTTTCCGGTTCTGTCCAAGCGACGGATAGGCTGATGAAGGAACTCAGGGACATTTATAGGTCGGACACGTTTAAGAATAAAATGTACCAGATCGAATTGGTCAACGACTCCCTGTACGAGTGGAACGTGCGCCTCCTGGCGGTGGATCCCGATAGTCCCCTCAGTCACGACCTAGCGCTACTCAAAGAGAAGGAGGGCAAAGACGCGATCCTGCTGAATATGCTCTTCAAAGACACGTATCCTTTTGAACCGCCGTTCGTCAGGGTGGTGCATCCGATAATATCAGGTGAGAATACTGGCAAAAATAACGAAAACAGATCAAGATATCAAAATTAAACAAGTGTATTGTTACGTTTTTCTAGTTTTTAAAACGTTGTCGGGGTTTTAGAAAAACACACAGGCGATATATTTAAATTCACTTATTCTATTAACACAATTACGGTATTTAAAATCTATTAAAAATGCTTATTAATTAAATCACTTAACCACTAATGTCTTTATTTATGTAAACGATTTATTTGCACCGATATTTATATTACACGTACTAATTCACTTCGCGATCCGCACTATGCAACTCGTATCGACTGACTGCCTCCTGGCCAACCCGACGCGTTATTTATAGCTGGCGCGAACTTCCAGATTGTTCGAGACCCTTCTAGAACGTCCTTCCAGATTCCTTCCAGAATATTCTCGAATCTTCGACCCGGTACTGCCCTCTGTCATTCCTCGTAGGTAGTTCTTTCTTCCGCTATGCTAGCGCCATCTAGGGACGCCTATCGGAATCGCCAGTTTCAAAGTTGGCGCTCGTTACAGTATATTTTTCATGTAGAAAAGGTTGCTCTTTCAAATTTTCTATTCGGTTTATGTGATTCTGCATACACAAAAAAAGATAAGCTTCGATTAATCTCTTCAGCAGGTAAAGTCACTAGATATGTAAAGTACCGCAATTCATTGCCCCAATGTGTTAGAGAGAAAAGAACATTATTTGGACACGATATGGCGGAATCAGGATCCAGCTGTAGGCGATGGGCTACAAAAGTCACTATATTTAGCCAATCCTAGCTATCAGTGCTGTCATTCCATACTGTTGGAGTTCGAAGTAATGTTAACCAAACATTACTGTTGTATATACTTCAATATATATCATAGTAACACTGTTTAACTAATTGTACTGACATGATACTGACAGTTGACAACACATAGCTGGTGTCCTCGTGTCTCGCGTTTTCAATCTTTTATTATCCTCTCCATATATTTCCATCTGGTTATGGGGCCAGGAGAAAAGAAAAGTACAGTCAAAGCAGGAGAAAAACGCGCAGTTTTCATTACATCATGGCGGTATCGTGGTTACCTTCAATAGAAAAATTGGCAGGACGCATAGACTACAATGATTAAATTTAAATTTGGCGCCTAAGGTGGACACAATATGGCGGCCAATTACGGCGCTTTATATATCTAGTGACTTTATTCAGCAGGGTGTAACTAGCGCCCTCTATGAGCAACTGTAAAAGCGATGACAAATTCCTATTCATCATGGTGAAAAACGTAGTAATACTAATTTTCACGTTGGTTCTGTGAAAACTTGCTGAATTATGGGGCAATTTAGAAATAAAATTATTAACTTGAACACCCTGTATGTTTTAACCGAATAAAATTTGTATAAGGCGTGCTGCGCTCAATCCTCATGTTTTAGGCTCTACTATTTCCAGTTTCCGGATTTCCCATTCTTAACGACTTACGCCACATATACAGGGTGTCGCAGCTTTTAGTTTACAGGCATTATCTACTTTCACTGTGTAGTTACTAAAAGAATGTTCAAATAAATGTTGCTTTATATCATGTTATGTCGAAAATGATGTATGTAGTTTTTTATTTGCTTATGACCTTGAAGGAAATTTCAAGGCCGATTTTGATTTTTTAAACGGAAACATGCATTTTAATGTTGTATGTTACTTGTCAAAAATTAATAAACAACTTTTGTTTGGCACATTTTTTAATTTGCCTTGTCAGTTTTGAAACAAGTCAGATTAACTTTTTAAAAGCAATTTGTGTTAGCTTAAAGTAATATTTCAATAATTTTAAGTATTTAATGTAATAAATGTTCAATTTGACTCCACCCGCGCGGACACAAGCTTCTAAACGACCTCTTAATTCTCTCAAGATGAAAGTATCATCTCCTGGGTTATCTCCGGCATCCCATGCGAATTCGATTTTCAGATCGTCGAGGATCTGTCGGCCGCACTTGGTATACAAATTCCTTTAAATAACCACATGAAAAAATCAAGAGCGACAAATCCGGGGAACGAGCAGGCAAAGGAATATAACCTCTGTTTCCAATCCATCCATTGGAGTAAAGTGCATTTAAATAAACAGTCAATTTGCGCATTATGGGATGGAACACCATCTTGCTGCCAAATTGGGTTTTGTCATTCATTAAGAGGACTATCTTCCATTGAATCTGGATGCACAGATTGCAAAAACTGTAAATAACGTTGTCCTGTTAGGGTTCCTTCGTAAAAGTGGGATTAATGAAATGCCCATTAAACATTCCACACCATATATTGATTCCCCATACCGTTTGAAAGTTCGCTTCCTCCATGCAACACGGATTTTGGTTGGACCCGTAATGAGCATTATGTTTGTTCACAACTCGTCTTTCGTCACTCCATAAAATACAGTTAAGAAAATTCGGATTAGCATCTTTCTAAAACTTGCAATCGTACAATGAAATCCAGTGGTCTTTGTAAATCGTTTGGCTTTAATTCTTGCGATAAATCAACTTTAAATGGATGTTATTGACGCGCTTTTAAAATTCTATATACTGTATCCTTACCGACTCCCATTTCTTCTGACAAAAATTGAAGGGATGTGGGTTTACAGTTACATATGCCAGAAAGCTGATCACGTTCTCTTCATTTCTAGCAGGAGCATTATAGTTTTACAGTAGAAGGAAATGATCCAGTTTGTAACTTTCCCTCTACTTTGCTAAATGCTGTACGTGATGGAGGAATACGCTCTGGAAATCTTTCTCGATACAAATTTGCATCTTCTCTGGAATTCTTTCTGCATTCTCCGTAGATTAATAACATATCTACATATTCATTTGGATCGTACGTAAACGGCATATTAAATAGCTGAAGATAACGCAAATCAGTCTTTTATGATACAACCGAGACTAACAGATCCCGACTTTTCGCTTTCCACAAGTTCGCAATATCATACTAACTTTGATCGAATTACACTAAAATTGTTTTGTTGCTGTTTGCAAACGCTAACGTCAAACACCGACAAGGCAAATTAAAAAATGTGTGAAATAAAAGTTGTTTATATAATTTTTGACAAATAACTTTAACATTAAAAAATGCATATTTCCGTTTAAAAAATCAAAGTCGGCCTTGAAATCTTCTTCAAGGTCACGAGCAAATAAAAAACTACATACGTCATTTTCGACATAACATAATATAAAGTAACTTTTGTTTGAATTTTTTTTAGCAACTGTACAGTGAAAGTGGATGTCTGTAAACTAAAAGCTGAGACACCCTGTATATGCGTTCCAAACGTGTATTTTTTTTTGAAACACGCTGTATGTAATAAAAAAAAACATGTTAAATAAATAAGCAAAATAATAATTGCCAATAATGGATAAATCCTTTTCCGCGTTAATTATTATTTTTTTTTTTGTATTTCAAGGAGGGTACGTGTTAGTGGGAGGTGCCATATGCATGGAACTGCTGACGAAGCAAGGTTGGTCGAGCGCGTACACCGTCGAGGCTGTCATCATGCAGATTTCCGCCACATTGGTCAAAGGCAAGGCCAGAATCCAGTTCGGAGCCCCCAAGGTCTGCTCCCAAGGACAGTATAGCTTAGCGCGAGCGCAACAGAGTTTCAAATCCCTAGTGCAGATACATGAAAAGAACGGTGAGTCGTTTGTTTTGCGTTTTGCTCGTCATTGTGCGAATGTTTCACTGAAACGGGTACCTTTGATTACTGCGACGACAAAGAAAAAGAATATTGTATTTTGTATTATAATTTTGAAACGTATATTTTTATGTGATTTGCCTATAACACTATTTTTGAATCGTGAGGCTACAAAGTTTTTACGCATGATCAACGGGACGCTATTCTCGCTTTCTATAATACCAACTAGGTATCACTGTAATCCACCAAACAACTTATTTCCGCAAAAAGATAAAGGCGTAGGCATTTTTTGTTGCATATCCTGTTCTTCCAATTTACGACTTGTATTATCACTTCGACTTAGATCAGCGCTCGTCACTGTAGGGGAAGCGAGTCTCCTACTATCACTGTGGGGAAATCTAAAGCAAGCGTTCGAGTCAGACGACCATCGAAGATCGGCTATTGCAAGTATAAACATACACATGTAGATGGCCGTCGCATATGGACTTCGGTTTAGACACTTCCAGCAATAAAAATTATGTTTATGAATGTGTAATGAAGTGTAGTATTATTCTTGGTTGACATGCGCGCAAATGAATAATTAATACCATTGATATCTTCCTTACGGTAAAAATCATAAAAATGAAATAATAAATATAATAAAGGACTTATTCCTGCAAAATACATCATAGTAGTGTTAAACAGACAAAGAAAGTAAAAATTGCGTTTTTGATTCTGTATGACAAACGCGTGCGCTTATGCTTAGAATACCCATTATACCGTGAGATCGAATAAGACTGTCCTAATTCTACTCCACTTTCCACCAAGATTATATCAATATTTACATCCACTGTTTCGAATGAATGAAGTTAGTTAATAAAACATAGTAACGTGCGGTCATTGTTCGGTTTTTGTCTAAGTGTGCGTATGCAACTTAATATACCCTAATGTCAGCTCGGACAACAAGTGTAGTGCAGCAAAATTGCATCTAAGGTATAAGTCATTCAACTAACTCCCGCGCAAGAATAACGTAATAAACATTTTCAAACAGAATATTTGTGATAAACAATAGAACCAGGTTTAATTAAAGGTATAGAAGGTTTAAACAATATATATTTAAAAATACATATTTATGTCTAACTTATATCAGACATTCTTCATATTTATACGAGGTACTGAATGGACAAATAATGGATGATGCTTTCATAGCTATACGCTCTACAAAAAAAATATAATATAAATTAAAAAATTGGGAACATGTTTCTTTAACATAGTTGCATTGTTTACATGCATGCTGTGTTCAAAGTGAGGGTAATCATTATTTATGCAAGCATCTACCCTATTCTTGGTGTTTTCAGAAACATTTATTAATGTAACGTTTTTTTCTATTTTTAAAACGTTGTCGGTGTTTAGAAAAATACACAGGCGATATATTTAATTTCACTTATTCTATTAACACAATTACGGTACTTAAAATCTATTAAAAATTCTTATTAATTAAATCACTTAATCACTAATGTCTTTATTTATGTAAACGATTTATTTGCACCGATATTTATATTACGCGTACTAATTCACTCTTTTTATTTCCACTCGCGATCCGCGCTATCCAACTCGTATCGACTGACTGACTCCTGGCCAATCCGACGCGTTATTTATATCTGGCGCGAAACTTCCAGATTGTTCGGGACCCTTCTCGAACGTCCTTCTAGATTCAGGAGAATGTTCGCGAATCTTCGACCCGGTACTGCCCTCTGTCATTCCTCGTAGGTAATTCTTTCTTCCGCTATGCTAGCGCCATCTAGGGACGCCTATCGGAACCGCCAGTTTAAAAAGTTGGCGCTCGTTACATTAATTACTCATTTGTAATATTCTCTATTTCATTTCTTATTGCTTCTTTCATTTGATCCGTATTATGTAAGCGGTTCCGATAAATTTTATCTTTTAGATGACCAAATAAAAAAAAGTCAAGCGGTGTAAGATCGGGTGATCTAAGGTGGCCAACGTTCAAAGCCAGTTATCAAAAAATTTCTGCAAATACGTTCTTGTTTCTCTTGCTGTTTGAGCAGTAACATTGTCATTTTGAAAATAGCCTAGCTGTAATTCATCATCAAATAATTGTTCCACAAATTCATGTAATATAAGTCTATATCTGGCTGCTGTTATTATATCCTCAAAGAATATCGGTCCTATTATACGTCTCCTGGACATTGCAACCCATATCCCTATTTTTAGGGGCCATTATCAATTTGCATTTAGACAAGTTGATTTGCAAATTCTTCAGCACAAAATACAGCTGAATATCTCCACTGCCCATCATCTCCTTGCTCACCATTTCGAAAGTATGCCTCCAAAATAAACATATGTTGGTCACAGTATTGGAAGTATCAGTAGCGTCACTTGCCGCTATTACCATTTTTTGGACGCCATTATTTTGGTTTCCGTATATTAGTTGACATTTACGAATACAAATTGAAAACATGTGTATAAATTATTCCATTTCGTGTGTTTTTTAGTCCGTTTAACAAATTTGTATACTATTTCGATATTTTATTAGTTAAGTAACTATAGGTTAGCATTTTCTTGGACAATTTTTGCTGTCGTTGACGATGTCCTGGTATTCATAGCTCCGTCAAAAGTTGTAAAAATGGTTATTATGAATTCATGGATTTACATTTCTTTAGATACCTAATTTTGCAGATAGATAAGCATTTCGCTCACTTACAACCTTGTTAGAAGCTTTAATAAATACTCTTCAACAATCCAGAGCTAGATATTAGCTGCTAGCCACACTAACATACATAAACACAATCAAAGTAGTATAGGATCAGGACAATCATTCTCGATCTCAGTGTATAGAATAAGGGAGGAAAAAATTGTTACTACCCTTATTAAGAAAACAAGTTATTTGTTCTTAATGTTTTAATTCTATTACTTTTTATGACGGCACAAATCGAATTACATTTGTTGGAATTTTTGCATAAAAGTAGATCAGATGTTTTGACTTTAAAATTTTAAGAATTAAGATGTTTCCGACTTAACAGTCATAAAGACGAAAAGACCTATCATACGCAAAATTGATAAACGTATACATATTACAAAAAGTATTATAATAATTTTATTCCCCTAGGGATTCTTCCATAGAAAGTTTGCTTCTTCAATTGAATAAGAAATAAGCAAGTAAACCCCTTGTTTTCAATATCCTTACTTTTAATACATATTATAAATAACTAAACGAGTAAACTAGCATCGATATTTGTAAAAGTGAAAAAAGATATACAGTGTGTTCAAAAAAGGTTGTCGGATATTTTACCCAATTGTAGTACTGGTGGAAATAAACAAAAAAGTCTTAGTCAACATGGGTCCGCAATTCAACTGTTTTTGACATATAGTCGATTGCATATTGTTTTACTAGGATAAAATTTTCAAAGAAATTCTGATCGCAATGTAAATTAAAATGTTTATTTAAAGTAAAACTAAAGAAATTGTTCTACGTGTCCACCGTTCATTTCTAAGCACGCTTCACACCTTCTTATGAAAGATCGACGCAATCTTCGAAAATTCCTGGAGTCCCCCGAATTTCCTCGCAACAATTTACGATTCGTTGCCTGAGTTCTTCCAAATTGTTTACAGATCGTGCGTACACTAATTGTTTTACATGCCCCCAAACATAGAAGTCTAGAGATGTCAGGTTGGTCGACCCCGTCCTATCCATCTCTCGTTGAATCTGTTAGAAATCTACTACGATGGAAAAATAGACTATCTCATAAACCACATATTTAATCTGTTAAAAAGGGCACGTCTTCAACAAACGGGTAATTCATTTCTTGAAAAATCCAAGTATACTTGTTCCCGTTAAAAACGATTAGGGAGAAATACTGGACCAATTAAACAGTCTCCAAAAATAGCAAGCCAAACATTTAGCGAGAAACGGTTTTGGTGATGCAGTTCAACAACAGCATGGGGATTTTTCATCTGCCCAGACGTGATTGTTATGAAAATTGAATATTCCGTCTCTTGTAAACCAGCCTCGTCACTAAATAAAAACTGAGTCGCAAAATTAGGAGTTTCTGCCAGCTTTCGTAAAACCCAATGACAAAAACCCTACGTGCATCATAATCGTGAGGAGCAAGAACTTGCACGCGCTGAATCTGGTAGGGATAGAGCTGCTGTTCCGCAGAATTCTCCAAATGAGAGGATGACTGACGTTCAGTTCTGCGGCAAGTCTTCGGGTGCTAATATTTGGGTTGTCTTCTACCCGTCTCAAAATATCTACTGCGGGAGAAGAAACTGATCTAGGTCTACCAGCACCACCATTAATTTTAAATGAACCAGTTTCGGACAGCGGATATGAAGTCTTGAGAAAATCTATCACTCGGTAACAACCGATTTGGAAATTCTTCGGCATACATACGCCGTGCTTCAGTGGCATTACCATTCGCACGACCCGTACATAAAATGCCATATCGGCCATTTCTGCATTTGTGTACTTGTGCATAATTTGGAGAACAAAAAAAAATTGACGCAAATGGATAAATAATCTGATGACAGATGTCTGACAGAACTAATTTTAAGTCACAATTAGTTGTTTGACAAAGGAACTATTCTCAAAACCGAAAAATGTTTTTTTTTTTTATTTTAAAATATGCAATAGACTATATGTCAAAAACAGTTGAATTGCGGACCCATGTTGACTAAGACTTTTTTGTTTATTTCACCAGTACTATAATTGGGTAAAATAACTCGACAACCCTTTTTTTAACACATCTGTATAATACTGCACATTTATTTATTGCATGGTAACAAAAGTTGAATACAGGGTGGTGATTTCAAATACAATAAGTAAATTGCCATTCGGCGATGTAAACTACACGACATATAAAGCACAAACCCACCGAAACCGGATTTCATCATTAAAGAATAAAAAAAGTAAAATTTAGAGCCAAAAATTCTTTAGTCCGGGCCTGATGCAAGGAAACGTCATGTTAAGCACCCGCTAAACGTGGTATTATGTATAAATACATTGCACTCATTAGTATTATTCTTAATGGTATGCCGTAAGTTCATTTAACGTCATTCTGAATAAATAAAGGCCCTTGTAAAAATAGCAAAACAGGCATTTTAAATTTCTTCTTTTTATAAAATAAACATTCCTTTTTTGTTAAGAGCATTCTACTTAAGTCTACAAAGTATTATTTTTAATATCCTGATAAGACGTTTGAGTTTCGCCGGATATGCGACTTCAGTAGTTACAAAAAACGTAAATATTTTTCTTTTGCTTTGTCGAATCGAGAGTTAGTTGTTAATAAACGGTACCACATGAATCTGAGTTATTTCTTTTGAATTTATTTAATCATATAACGCAAAATGAATTGAATCGAATTACACAGAAATAAATGTAGATACAGAAAATTTGCAAACACACCTTTTTACTATGATGTCGCGCGGAAATGAATCTATACATTCCCGCGCTTTATCAATGCATCAAGCTTCGATTTTCTTTATATGAAATCATGATGGTCCTGAAAAGGATTGTTTTCTCGAGAAGGCAAGAATTTAAATAAAATGTTCGAAGTGGCTTGCACTCCAAGCGGCGATCTACACAAAACTAACAGCGGTAATGGCTGAATGGTAGTGGTATGTGGGGGTATACTCGGGACAGCATTTAGGTTGGGCACAGGTGCGGCTCTAGCCCACGGCATTTATAATTTCTTTTTTCTCGTTAATGCCTACAGATAGACCCCTATGTCATTAAGACTTTTTGATTGTATAATGATTACAGCTGCTACATATTATTATATTTACCGTCTATATCTGATACACCCTGTATACCCGAATAACTGAAATAAAACAAATTATTTAAACTAAAACTACTACAAAAATAAATGACTGTTTTAACATAAAATACTGACTTAACTATACGGCACACACGGCGTAACTATAAACTAAAAATATAAGAATTAAAAAATTATACGAACAGTTTATTGAAATAACATTTCTCCGTGAGCAAGAGAATGAAAAATCAGAATTTTATATATTCTTTGCCGAAAACTAAAAAGGTTTTAATTCTGGGAATGTAAATCGCCGAAAAGGTGGCGGCATCTTTGTCGGAAACCGTAAAGGGTATTATCTTTCGAGACGATAGTTCATTGCGTCGCGGATTACGATGGCATTACGTTTAAAGTAGATATGTTAGAATTACATCTACGAATTCGTTTTACCAACCGCGGTCATAATTTTTTGAAGTGATTGTACGTATTTGTTCTATTTCAAAAATGACGAGAGTGTAATTTGTTATTTACCCTTCAGAATATTTCGTTTCTAAGTAGAGACTACCGTACAGAATCAAGTATATGTTTCAGTGAAATATTTTGTAATATTACCGCTCAACAAAAGAATTGTAAAGAGACACCCATACATACACTTGTGAAACGAAAAGGATCACACACATCAGTCAATAAGATCACACAATCGATCATTTATGATATGAAACGTAATCGAGTTGCTCGAATGGTCGTCAATAAGTCAAAGTTGATTGTCGTTTTCCGCATCATTCGATATGCCTATTGCAACATTGAGAGATTGCAATGTGTATACTTAACATCAGTTGGATTTAATACAGTAATACCAAAATATAAGTACTGTGATTATGTAGATTGTGATAAATAGAAAAGGCAAGAATATAAGCTTTTTAAGTTTCCCGTGAAAGATGATGTAGCAAAGGGTGATACGAATTGCGATAATGATATATTACTTACGATGTACACAGTGGTGTACAACAACAGGCCACTTTTGATATCGATAGTACGATACGTTTGTTCATTCCTACTCAATACTTTGGTATTGATACTGTTCAAATGAACTCATCGATTGTATTAGTAAAACGTAAATCTTGTATAGACGCTCAGTTGTTTCGGCTGTATAGATTGTTTTAAATTATAACAAATTAATGTACACAGTACGTACTGCTGTGTACTGATGGTACAAGCATAAATGTACAGTGAAATTGAAAATGACAAAAAATGAAAATTTAAATTTACTAGCTCAGCGGATAAAAATTTACAAGGGCGCAAAAGAATATCTACTCTCAGGGTTACTAATCTAATCATGAAAAGTAAAATATGGGCGTAAGTAAATTCACTATCTTTAATTATTAAAATTGCAAAGGTAAATTCAAATAAAAGAATAGGAATTTAGAATGACATTTACAATCAGTGATTTTATTTTATAAAAAAAAAAAAAAAAAACATTTGTACAAATACGGTAAAAAAAAAACCAGGACTTAAGGTCCTGGACGAAATAAAAAATGCAGGAATCTACAATTAAAAAAGGACGAGCAAATCCATATCCAAACAAAATGGTAATTTGTTCTAAGAAAACCAAATAAACACAAAAATCCACGGGGTTTCAAATTAAACACACTAAAATTAATTTAAACGTGGACAAACAAATGTATAAAAATAATTGAAATTAAATTCAAGCACTATGCTCCTTTTCACCTAAAACCGAGTGATTAATTACCAAAACTAAATTGAAAACTACGAAACGGGAAATTAAATCTTTAACTAAAAAAAACAATTTCTTCTAAAAACAAATTACAATAATTACTGATCTGATATCCAACATGTGCAACAATTACACAACAGCATAATAATTAACAAGATTCCTGAAAGCTGATAATTTCAAATAAAAACGAACACATATTAAAGAAATATTAAATAAAAATGTAATACAAAAAATGCATCAAAAAAATAAACACATGTACTTACGGTAACGTTGCAACGACTCCTTTTAAGAGCCCTAACATGCATACATACCACAAATAGATGCGTGACTATGCAGCGCATAAATAGGCAACGAGAATCTCTGAATATAACAATGAACAAATATATATAATACTGACGAAGGAATAAGTAAAATGACTGAAATAATTTAAACAGCTGAACAATAAAATACTAAAATTCATCAAACAAAATCTATTAAAAAATCTTACTTAAAAATAAAATTTACTTCTGAGGAATTTGCCCGACGCATCGATAAGATTGATCTCTAATAATAACATAATACAAGAATTTTATACCCCCCGGGGTGGCCATACACCAGCAGTGCAATACAAAATATATTATATAAGAAATATACAGGTTGATTCACGAGAACCCGTCCATTAAAATTTTTGACTTTGCAATGATGTCTCGATGTTGAAACTTTCGGGTTAGGCATAGTGGCTATGATCTTTTTAGAAAAAAAACCATTTTTATCTATGTCGCACTTCGGTTACATCGAAAGTCTTGGCATGCATGTATCAATAGCCCGATTTTGCATTGGAAAAGTGCATGTAGTCGAGTTGCAAACCCTCAGTTCTACCTCAAACAAGAGGAGCGCTAACAATCGGAAAGTTAGTATTTATTTTTTTAAACGTTTACGGAGCGTAATAAGTTGGCAGTCCTACACAGCTCTCCTTATCTATTAGGCGACAAAATGTGCCCAACTACTTGTGACTCGGTACACCGCATTAAAATTTTCTGGGAATGTCTGAAATCATCGCAACGGTAAAAAGACTTTGATTTTTTGTTGTAATAGAATAACATTCATGTTATTAAAGTACATCGACGGATCGACGTGAAAGTGGATAATTTGTTGCTAACAAAAAAATGTCTGCTTGGGAAGGAGACGATGATTTTTTGTATTTTAATGTTGAAACAATCTCCAAAATGTGTATATAATGCTGTAGGATATTGTTGCAACTTAGTAATTAATATTCGTAGGGATTTATATACTATTTTCCGATGTTTAGCATTAAAATAAATTTTGTGACTGTCTTCTTTTGGGTGTATTTTTTATTCATCGATAGGCATATTGATTATAGTGTTTTCCTGTTTTATATTAATTATATATCGAGACTAAAAGAATGAGTCTTATGTAGCATGTTATTGTTTGGCATAAATTATCCCTATCAATAATAATAATTTGAAGACCAATAATTAATTTTTCAAATTAACGCGATAAAAAAAAAAACGGCCGTTGGTGTCTGTATACCGAACTAATTCATTACGATGCACAGGATTTTACGGCTGAGTTCAGTATCTTTTATAAGCCCCCTGTATTTTATGGAAATTTTGGAAATGTACACTAAAACTAGAACAATTTTATTTAAGGTTCCTATACCTAATTTTTATAGTTTATGAGATATTTCAATTGTTTAAAAATGCGCAATTGCAAAAAAAGTTTAGTAATCTCGGAAACGAACTAATATAGAGAAGGAAATGAAAACCGTAAAATGGCAAATCCTTTGGCTGATTGAATGCGACATTCAACGTTCTCTAGTAGTATACAGGATGTTTCAGTACTAAGTCAAACTTTGTGAATTTTACTCGGGCGTAACTTTGTTATTTTAATGGGAACACCCAGTATATTTTACGTTGATAGATAGAAATTTTATATTTTCTTTAAACCATTATTAGGAGTCCCATACTACGATCCACTAGTTTTTAAGTTATTGGATTTGTTTTAGGTGGTCTAAGTAAAATCTGTTATTACGCTTAATTTAATCTAGGTAGCTGGTGATGTTTTTGAATGTGTCAATTTGCAAGTGCATCCCGTCAGTACCATGAAAGCCATACTCGGTTGCAAGAAAAAGCTGATATGATTAGGTGCCTGGCAACAAACTTTGTGAATTTAATTCGTCCTAACTTGTTATTTTAAATGGAACATCCGGTGTATGTTACATTGACTTATTTAATTATTTACTATTCGAAGAAACTTTACTTTTATAATTTACCTGAAAGCATATAAAGCTAAGAAGTATATCAACAAACAAAACAAACAGTAAATATTTTTGTATAAAAAAGGTAATAACAAGCAGATTTTTGTATGTATCTATAAAATAAGGGGAAAAAAACAATAAAAAAAACGAAAGGCACTAGCATTCAACATAATTGCCATTTTCTCCAATGCACAACATAGCTCTTTCCTCAAATGCTCTTATAACGTTCTCAGCATATTTGGTGTTATCTTTTCGATCCACCTATTAGGAAATTTTCGTATCAAGAAAGTTTCTGACGGCACCGTTTGAAATGGCAGGAGCCCGTCTAGTTGAACCACATCCGTTTTAAACATTTAAGGGACTGTTTTTCAAAAGGGCACAAAAGTCCCTCTTAAGGAAGCTTTGAAATTCGTTTCCATTTAGGTGTCTATTGAAGAACGTGGACCAATTACATGATCACCTATAATGCCTCAAACACGTTCAAACTCCACTATGCTGCCGATCCAAGGTGGTGAAAATGACGATTTTCGGTATCCATAGAGAATGGAAATTGTGACAAGTTTACTAATCCGTTATTATGAAATGTGGATTCGTCAGTAAATAAAGAACATAATTAAAATAAGCATTATCCTTCTGCGGTATTATCGAGCGCTCACACACAAAATCAACTCTTCGCTCATAATCCATAGGGTATAGATTGTGGTGGTGTTGAAAATGGAGCGGATGGTAATTTGCGTTTTTTCAGGACCGAGATACAGTCATGTGCTTAAATCCAATTCCTTGCAATCTTTCTTGTGCTGTATGCGGTTCATCAATGACTGCTCCTAATACCACAATTCATTTTCTTCGCTTCAATTGGTTGTTTTATAAGCGTTTATGTAAGCAACGTTGCCTGTGATACGAGAATCTGTCGCAACAGTCAAATAATACTTTTATTCTGGATGTTTTTCGATTAGGGACTTCTGCGCATACACCCGAGACGCAAGGAAACAATTTCCTGACATCCACAATAACTAAAACACATAAGTTCTTTCTTGGAAACGTAGATGCTTTCATGGTGCTAACTGGATACAACATCAATTAACACATTAAAAAAATCACCAGCTACCTAGATTAAATTAAGGTAAGATAATGACAATAAAAA
>RXPK01004608.1:0-46202 GCA_004143645.1 Protaetia brevitarsis | reverse complement strand
CTTTTGTCTCGCCGCCCGCCGCTCCGAAAGATTACCCCCCCTCCCCCCCACGTCCCATCCCCACCTCTGCGTCGATACGGACCCCTTTCTTCGTCGGGAGAAGAAAGCGGCTCCACCGAAGAGGAAGAAAAATATTTAATGAAATTTCCGCTCGGGCGCCGTTTTTCACGTTAACGTCAATAGTCGGACCGGGGTGAGAGGGTCGGTGGGGGTAGGGAGGGGAGGGGAGGGCGATACGTTGTACTATACTACCGCCGCCGGTTGAATATAAAATCGTCCATCGCTTCCCCCGTGTCCCCGCAAACTGTCGACCGGCTGTTTGTAGTAGTCCCCTGTGTGGGCGCCAAAAACGAAGGAAATAAATAAAAACTGAGTGACAAGAGACGGATAATGTAGCTCGATGTCAGTACCTCTGTTCTGTGTTCCGTTTCGTGCTTTTCATGTCGGAATTCGTTCGGCGAATATGCGCCCGTTTTGCGTGAGATGTTTTGACAACGATGCGCGCCCGTGTTGGGTCGAGAAAGCGTCTGGAATAACTCGGAAGATATCCTTAAATTGCGTCGGTTATTATTCTAATAAGGCGCTTTATCGATTGTTGCTGTCGAAAATAAATACGTATTGCTGGGAACCGATTGTATTAAATGAATAAATAACAAAAAATAAATATAAACAGATTTATGTCAGAAGATTCAAACATTCATGGAAAAACAAACTAGCAGCTATTAACTTTTTGATACATCGATTACTTAATTTCCCTCTATCTACAGAACGATATAATAAAGAACTTAACTATAATACCATAGGAAACAAAAAAAATAAGAATTAAAAATGCGAGTACTTTAGAAATTAGTGACAAGAAAAATAAGAAATATGTCAAATTACCATTTTATACAAGTTACACGAAAGGTCTACAAAAAAATTTCTCTAAATTCAATCTTGACATAGTTACTACTTCAAATAATAGTCTTAAAAATATTTTTAGGTGACCCTAAAGATCAAGTAGATAATTTGGACAAAATCAGGTATTTATAAAGATATCTTGTAAAGATGTGATCATGTATAATATTGGGCAAACTAAAAGATCAATTAAAACGCGTTACAAGGAGCATTTGGCTCATCTTAAGTTTAGAAGATTTGACAAATCTAGTGTAGCCCTACATTATGCTTGAAGAAAATTATAAAGTTAACAATATAAAGTTAGTTAAAAACGTATGCGCAATTAAATTGTTATGAGGGTATGGAAATATATAAACAAACATATTTTAATGATTCAGATTTAGGACCATTAAATTCTTGTCTTTTACAGTTTTATTAAGTAGTAGTTTAGACGGAGTTAGGATTAGGGATTAGTTAAGCATGACGCAGTCAGCCATGACCGTGATCATTGTACCATGACCTTTTTTAGGTATAATTAGGGTAGTTTTAGTGTAGTTATTTAGTTCAGTGTTTCTGCTGATGATGATAACCTTGCTGTCGAAACGTACGTCCAGTTCAGTGCAGTTTGTGGTAGGGGTTTAGGAGAAGTTTACAGTATTAAATGAAAATGAAAAATGCAAAACTGAAATTTTAAAATGAAAGGAAGAGCACCTTTAGGGTGATTAGTCTTTTTGGCATATATGTTCACAGTATGAATGCACTGAAGTGATGCCAATAACTTGATATGATTATGATTATGATTATGATGAAAAATAGAAATAAAATTAGCTCAACGGATAAAATTTTAAAGAACGCAAAAGAACTATTAACCTCAGAATTAAAACTTGAATCTAACCACGAAAAGTAAATTGCGAGTGAATGAAATCAGACTTTCTTAATTACCCGAAAAATTGAAAAGGTTAAAAAATAAAATAAAAGAACAGAATTTTAACAATGTTAATTAACAATCCAATTTATTAATCAAAAGGGTTAAATTACAACTTGTGCAGAAAGAAAACTTGAACTGAAGGTTCTGGCCTAAAATTAAAAGCTGCACTTGACTCTAAACTAAAATAGGACAATGCTATTTCTTATACAAAGCGAAAGTTTTGTTTGTTCAGGAAGATTATCCAAAATCTTTCAATTTCAATCCACGTGGTCCCACGAATTAAACTAATCGTGGACAATTTCTATTCACCCAAACGAGGTGATTGAAAAATAAAAATGAAACAGCAAAAATGAAAAACAGAAAATTAACTCTTTAAACTATAATGAGAGAAGAAAAAAATCTAAAAAGTATCTTCCCGAACAAAAATAATAATTGATCTTATATCTATAAAGTGCACTCTTCAATATATTAACAATTATTACGATAAAAATTCCTTGATTGGCTATATATATAAAAGGCAATCAATGCGAAATTTACAATATCATATAAATTACAAAATGGCAACAATGATTTACAAAAAATACGTCTACTCACGTCAATAGTCGAACAAGGAACTGCCTGACAAAATTCTACAACTGTTTTTTTGTTAAATACACGTGGGTAATGGATCGAAATTAAGTACACAGTTTGATAGACGATTTTAATATATTACAAATACAGAAACTGCCACTGACTGACTTGTTTACATTTATGTTATATATATTTTTTTTTATTTTATAATCATTATCCTGTTAATGGTCTTTGTACTGTTGGATAATAAAGTCTATTATTATTATTATTATTATTATTATTTACAAAAACATGACTGTCGTAATTGTTTTTACTAAACAACCTACTAATACATGGATAATCGTTATATTTACGAAACTTCATGTGACATCTATCAATTTAACAAAAATATATAAATTCAAACATAACATTTATCTTACAAAAATCCCTCTCTCAAAATCGTACAACGCAGTCGTATAACAATACGCTAATATTCAATAGAATCCGCATTAAAACAGCACACGCAAACAATAGACATATGAATGAATGGATTAAATTAAAAAAAAAAACAATACTAAATAAATTAAAATGATTCAATAAACTCTTTAAAAAAATTATTACAAAACAAAATAAAATTGTGAAAAATCTCTCGGTAACTGTTGTTCAAGTTACAAAGCTGTTTTAGCAAAGAAACCAACCAATAACCAGCAAATTAAGCAACTAAAAATACACTTGCGAAGAGGGTTGCCTAACCACAGCAGTATGTGTTGGTATGAAACTCTCATCGGCGGAAAAAATTGTGATTTTCTCCTTTTATCTGTCAAAGTCACTTTTATATTGTTTTTTTTTTTTAATTTCCGTTTGCAAATTTGGTGTTATGCAGTAGCACAATATGTACAGTTCTCTTTCACGTAGGCACACACCAATGATAACAAACGTAGACGTTTTATAATAAGCAAGCACTGGTTACTCAGTACCTACTGAGATCTAATTCATTTTGAAACAGTTTGTATATTCTCAGTAGATGATTACATATCCTGGTTTGGGTGGTCACTTGTAATTCTCTAAACACTTCTAATATCGCTTGCCGGTGCAATAACACCCAACATGCGGCAATTATACCACGATAATCCCCAACATTAGAACCGCAGTTATAACGGCCAATTTTCACTCGACTGAATCCCATACGAATCGCATAGCGTTAACAGTGAGTCCTACCGCATCCACCGAACGATTAATTTTTACTGCGGAACAGTTAAAATTGCCCAGCCCTTTCGAAAGGGTATGTGTACCCCCAGCACCGAAATAGCGTCCCTCCTGAGGGGGCAATGTCGCCGGCCAGAAATAAAAACAGATACGCATTTATGGCGGACATTTCTCTGTCCGCTAGGGCGTATTGTTACGCCGGAAGCTAGCCCGGAAGCTGACGTTTTGTAACTGCTAAAACGCGTCGGAGTCGTACGCGTCGCGGTGACACGATATTTCAATTATCGTGTCCTCTGTTGAAAATCGTTTTGTCGCGGGAATAGGGAGAGAGGTGTGTGGAATATGCCGGAGTTGTTGTGCTGAAATGGTATCGGATAAGTATTGATTGATTATTTAATTTGCAAATTTTTAATTGTGGGTCGGTCAAAACCGAAGGAAGATTAACTGTGCCGATTTTTTCTATCCGCATTTTCAACCACTATCTCTTTGAATCATCAAGTGCGGCACAACGCGTAAATTGTACCGGGCATAGTATTAAAACGGAAAACCTTGGACTTATTCTGGCGTCCAGATCAGGAAACTGAGAAAGCAAAGGAAAGTGAAGGAGGACACGTGGAGCGACCAGAAGATTCAAGGCGGTCACGTGGACATCATCCACGAGGGCGTCCCTAAAGCGCGAAGAAATTTTAGCAACGGACATTAAGAGACGACGTATTGTCCTTTACAGTGATTACCAAGCTGCCCTTAAAGTCCTCAGCAGTTATAAGATCGCTTCAGGCCTAGTACTTCAGTGACACAATGCCTTGGAAGCGATCACTATTGATTTAATTTCCTCCAATTCAAGAAAGCGGAATATATTTCTAATTATGTGTAATGTCCTAACGAACTATAATTAAACTGCATACTTACATTTGAGTTAAAATGCTTTATTTTCTTTTTAAGTGATGTTTGTGCGGTGTATTTAAATTGTAGTCTCTCGCTGTATATGTAATCGTAATTACACTTTTGTACAATGCTATTTATGTTGCATTGGAACGACTATTCGAATAGCGATATTTGCGTTACTCAAAGAATAACATATGAATAACTAACAGCTTCTTGCGGGTTTCGCCGTGTGTCAAAACTTTCGCTCGACGTTTCGCTGTTCATACTGACAGATTCTTCAGGATAACTGAACTGATTCTCCATGGTCCGACATTCTTCTTATATACGCCCTGTGCATCCAACCGTGTATTTCCGCTCCATTGACCGTGACGGTTCTAGTAGGCTCTTCCACGTGTTGCTAAGGTGGTACCCTTCTTCTCTGTTAACGGTTTTATCTTTTCTATTTCTATGCTTCCCTGATGAGTCTTTTCCCGTAGTTCTTGGTGGTAGTATTACTTTTACATTCTTGAAATCCATTTTGTGTCCGGTGTCGTGCATGTGTTCTGCCACCGCTGATTGCTCGGTCCTTCTTAATCTTGCGTCCCTCTCGTGTTCTTTTATTCTTATGTCGATGGCTCTTCCTGTTTGTCCAACGTAGCACTGTCCGCATTGGCATGTTATCTTGTAGATACCTTCTGTGCGCCCCTTGGGTATTTTATCCTTTGCGATCGGTAGATACTGCTGGATCGACGTTGCAGTCCCGAAGCGTACTTGTACGTTACGTTTCTTCAAAATTCGGCCTACTTTTTCGGTGGCTCCTGCTATGTAAGGTAAACACGCCATCCCTCTTCGTGGTTCTGCAGCTGTCTCCAGTGTCGTCTTCTTCTTAGTGGCTCTTCTTATGTCGATGTCAGTGTAACCATTCTTCTTTAGAGCTTTCTCCAAATGTATCTTTTCACTGGTAAGATGTTGTTCGTCACTGATGGTTTCGGCTCTGGATAGCAATGTTTGTATTAATGTTGTTCGTCACTGATGGTTTCGGCTCTGGATAGCAATGTTTGTATTAATGTCTTCTTCTGCATCGGATCATGGTGAGATCTTGCATGCAGATATCTATCGGTGTGCGTCTTCTTTCTAAATACTGCGTGCTGTACCATTCCCTCTTTTGTTTTCTTAACCATAACATCCAGGAAAGGGAAATTTCGATTTTGTTCTTTCTCCATGGTAAACTTGATGGCTGTGAGTTTATGTGTTCCAAGAACTGTTGTAGTTTTTCTTCTCCGTGTTGCCATATTACAGAAGTATCGTCGACATATCGCAGCCAACACTTGGGTTTCATATAATAACATATGAATTTAGAGCCAGCTACAAACTTTTAAAGGTAGGGCTAGTTGGACTGTTTAAGAAAAAGACGCTCATATCTTAAAATCTATTAAAGATAGGTATAGGGAATGCTGATATAAAATGATAGGGGATGATATTTACTTTCTAATATCGAATTAAAATACAGGGTGTTCTATTTAAGAAAATTGAGTTTTCTGCATTCGAAAATATGTCACTTTGTTTCTCAGTTTTGAACACCCTGTAGTTAATGTGAAGTGCGCGTACAGTTTTTAGAGTTATACCTTCATTCATAACATAGCAAATTTGGAGTCTCTACTTGCAGTATTAACGAGATATTAATTCTCAATGATGCAATGATTATGACTAAAAAAAAAAGAAAAACTTAAATAACTCAAAAACGGCAACATGTAGCTATAGGAATAGCTAATGAAAAACTGACGTATTTATAGTTGTAGAATCCAAAAATGAATAAAAAATTATAAATCATTCTATTTAAAGATAATAAGTTACCCTCCATTTCCGGTCAATCGGAAGTGATATTTTGTGTTAAAGTATTTTTACATTTATAGTTCCAATCGAACAGATAATGGTGCCAAAATCTCAAATATAAATAAATAATAGAACATCATAAATTTTAACGACACATAACATGCAAGATTCTGTTTACTCATCTATATGAATGAAAACAGCATTATATGTACATCCCTCATTTTTAATTGCGTACAGTCGATGGTAACCCCTCTACATATACAAGCCCAACCCCGCTTCCACATATCCCATAATCCTCGTCAAAACACTCATTTATTACAGAAGATAGTAATTCGTATTCATTCGCCGTCTATTCCTCCATTAATTCTCCCTTCTATTTTATCTAAGTTATCAGGCCCTATTTACCCTATTTACTACACGACTCCCTCTCGCTTCCTCACCCCCAGCGCCCTTATACGAGTAAAAAAGGGCATCGAGCATTTGCATAATTCGAAACTACGCGGACTATAGGCCTAATGAGGCGTTTAAATCCGTATCTGGGGTTTCTTAGGGGGCTTCGCCCCCTACTATTCTTGCCTCATTAGAGAGATTAGGAGAAAAAAATTGTTGGGGGTAGTTTGGGACAGCTCGTATAGCGCGCGCGCTACATGGGGGTGCTGTGGGAGTATAGTCTAAATGGTTTTGTGTGTGCTTTCTTTGCACATTTACGCGATTAACACGATCGTTAGAGGCTGTGATATTCGAAGACACGTCATCTCACTTAAGCCGCAGTTATCTTCATGCCGTTGGGAGGGGAGAGAAGGAAAATTTTATCGATCAGTTTAACAGTGATATGGTTATAAGTACGAAGGAAACGTTCTACTTGTGGAGTGCAAACCAGGGATTGAAAACAGTTATAATAATGCAAGGATTGCAAAAAATTAACAAATGAATGTATTTCTGCAGAAATACATTAATTTGGTACATTATCGGTTTTGATTATGGCATTAAGATTTGACAAGCTTCCGACCTTGTGAATATAAAGTAATTGTAGAAAAAAGTCGTCTTTCGATACATGACATCGACATATGTAAATATCAAAATTTCAAGTCACTCTAATCAGTCGTTTGTGTATGATATTCTTTCAAAATTATCAATTCATACTGTTTGTCAACAATGAAGAAAATTGAGTATGGCGCAGTGATAAAATAGCTTCATTTGGAAGGGAAAAAGATTAGAGAAATAAAATATGAGTTAGACTCTGTATACGGTGAAGCCTCCCATTCATTTACAATAGTTAAACATTCGAATTATTATTACTTCCATTTCCCACCAACGTTGTAAAGAAATAATTAATTTAAGTATTTAAAAAAAAAAATAATCCCAAAGTCATCAAAACGATCTAAATACCCATACCCATAACAACTTGCTTCATAGCAATCCATCACTACGATTTAGTGCATCAAACTGTGATGGAAGATCGTCGATTGGCTGTTATGGATATTGCTAAGAGCTCGTGGGATAAAATGTGCACAAGATTCTACATCAAGATTTAGATATGAGAAAACTATCTATGCGATGAAACATGCATACACTACCAGACGCTCAAAATCAAACAGCCCTAACAACCAGAAGTATTACATAGATATTTTTAAAAATATATTTTATAAATATTTTTCATGAGAGGTTTTGAATATATTTTTCATATTTTTTTCTAAATATAGATAAAAATATTCAATTAAAATATTTATTCCATATTTTAAAATTAATGTAAGCGCAATATTTTTTCTAAAATATTTGTAAAATATTATTTAAATGAAAATTGAGATTTTTTATGCAATCTATTTAATTTGTCAAAATGAAATAAAATTGTTCTTGGTTATTTAGAATGTATAACGTCGATAACGAAAAGTTGAAACATACATAGAGTTGTCTAAAAGGCAAGAACTTGTTTTTTCACACTCACCATACAAGTTAATAATCAATAATTCTGGCATCTTTTAAGGCATACTGATGGTTTATCAAATTAATCACTATTTTTAATTGAAGTGTTCTAAATAAAAAACAAACGTATTTATTATCATTTTATTTGAATAAGCCAATAAAAATGAAAAATACTCATTTTTAAGTCTAGCCTTGGCTGGTGCCAGGTACAACCCTATGGCTTTTTCATATCTTCGGTAGTGGCGCTCTCATGGCGTTTCCTTGTAGCCTCTAAAACAATGCCAATTGTATTAGATCATACCATGAAAAAAAAACATCGTAAAACATTGTCAACACCTACTAATACATTTGGAGCAATTACAATATTGAATGGTAGCTACATCTCTAATACTTACCATACTTATTTTTACTTTATTTCATAATATTTGAAAACATTCTACGTACAAACAAAATAAATACGAAACGTATTCTAACCTCTATTTGAGGTTATGACGCTTATCTACCGAGATGAATCTCTAAGCTAATCAACTAGCAATTTATCTGGTAGATGCAGTACATATATGATGCATAAAATTCCTACAATATATTTATTAAACGATTTCTGTACATAGCGATATTGAGCATTCAATTATCTTATAAATGCCATGACATGTTCAAAGTTTTGCTTACCTCGTAGTCACCACAAACACTAAAACACACCCGCAACAATTAATTACACAGTTAACCCTACTGCCCTAAATCGTATACTATTATAAACTATAACATGTAACGGACAAACGAATGAAAATGTTGATGTTACGCACGTGCGCGTATGCATTCTATGTACCTAATCCATAGACGCATAAACAAAACTAAATCATATAACACCGGCACCGTAATGAATAGAGGTGTAGTGTTGACGTTCGCAACTTACAAATAATACAAATAGTATAATACAAAACGCAGATATATTAATAGAAAAGTTACAGAGCTCAACTTAGATACTAATTAAATCGTATTAGATATATATATTATCTAATTTAATCTTTAAACTATCATTTTAAATAGGTACATACCTACTTAATATGTATGCATATTTTACCCATTTTATATTATTCGTCCTACGCACCAAATGTACAAAAGCAAAAATTCAATCTTTTTTTTATATGAAATAAATATTTACAGAAATACAAAGCAAATATTCTTGCAGAGTTATGAAAAATATATTGAGAAAACATTTGCAATAAAATATTATTAATGCTACATAACATATATATTTTTTTAAATGTTTTCCTAATATATTTTATGTATATTATATTAACATAACTAATATTCAAGAATATTTATAAAATATGAAAATAAATATAGTTTGGTCACTGGGAGCAGTCAAAGCAGTGGATTGCGGTGGGAGAACCAATTCCAAAGAAGGCAAAGGTTGTTCTCTCTGCAGTAGGAAGAGTGATGGCAACAGTATTTTGAGATAGTCGTTGTATAATTTTGATCCATTATCTTGCAAAGTAACCACGGTAACTACGCTGCATTGCTGGGTAAATTAAAGGTAACAATTGAGAAGAAACGTCCGCATATGGCTAAGTAAAAGAATCTGTTTCACCAGGATAACGTTTGGGTTCACACATACATGGCCGCAAAGTCAAATTTGAACGAATTGAAGTTTGATATACTTCTGCACCCACCCTATTGGTTTTTTTGCTTCCTAATTTGAAAAAAAATCCATGCGTCAAATGCTGAGCTGGATGATTTAGCAGAAGTATTTTTCAGGCTGAACCAAATAATTTTTTCTGACGATTTGAAAAGATGGGAGAAGCGTTGGGCCCAAATGTATCGTGATACAGGTAAACTATGTCGAGAAATACATTTTGTTTGCCAGATCGGAGTAACTTTTCCACACTATAATTAATTTCATCAATTCCCTTTCACAATACCCACCTAGGTAGGTAAGTCAAGCTCTCACGATGCGAATCTCAACGATAGCGCGACAATTGTCGTAAATTTCCCACAGATAACCTTATCTCCAGAATTCTCCCGATACATCTTCTAGAAATACTGCGAATGTCGCACCCTAACAAAGGAGCTACCCCCCGAACGTGGAATTAGCACAGAAATTGGTCGAATTGCGAATCACCTCAGTGTGGCCCTGGCAACGAATGAAACCGTTGCCTCGTAGGTTGCGAGATGGGGCTGCAAGTTAGGTATGTTTTTACCCTCTCTCTAGCAGTTTCGGACGCGAGAATCCTAGAATTCTTGGAATTAAGATGTCGCGGGTTCGAGAGTGGCATACTAAGTGGTATCGAGAAAGATTCATGCCCTCCACTAGGTATTTATGTTCTTTCTAATAGCGACTGGCTTGGAGGAAATTAGATTGTGGGGAGACGTGCGTGGTTTTATATCCTTTCTAGTCTGGTGTATTTGTAATTATATCAAGGTATACTTTTATACAGTGAACACCTGAAATAATCCTTTACCTGCTGTGATTTTTTTAAAATGCCGAAACCTGCCGATTGCCATCTCAACGGGATTATATCAACACACCGCCCCTATTAAATATCAGTACGGCATCCAGATATCTCGAGACATCCCATTACATTGTTACAATCAAACCAGACTCCGCTATACTAATCCCAGTGCGCTGTGATGTCACGATCCTAGCCAATATGCCGCCCTAATAACCAATCAAAATGCATTAATACCCAGTCTGCGCTGTATTCGCTAGGATAATTTGAAGTCGTAGACAAGGATTTGCACTACCGAACTGCGATTTTATCTATTTCTAGTCGATGTCGTGTCGGAACTGGTAATTCTCGAATGGTCAGCGGTTATTTTGAAGGGATTTTGAGTATAGTGGCGCAGTCAGTAGGAAGAGCATACGAGGCTGAATCATGGGTGACCTCGTGCTGCATGTTTGCAAGTTTGGTCTGAAACAAGAAAATAAAAACAGACGTTAACTTAATTAATTACATTATACAGAACGTTTCAAAGCGGGGGCAAGTAAATTAGTTAAATTTCCTTCGATTGTATTTACTTTTAAATACGTTTCAAGATGAAGTGTTTTGAATGAATTTTTCCTATAAATTATGAATTACAAAAAAAAGGTTATCTAATATAGACATCATGGGAGGAATAATTACACACAAAAAAAAAGAAAACTCACAACACTAGCCCTTATCCCGTAAAGCTCTTTGTACTGTTTTTGGGTGCACATGTTTGCTTGGTACTGCAGCAATAATACTACTGGCTAAGCTTGGCATACTTAATTCCGGATTTTTTTGACTTCCTTTAGAATAAGGCTAACATATCGGTGAGAAAGTTTCTTGCATCATCCAGTTCTGGGTTGATTTTGTACTGTTTTGTAAGTTTTATACTTTCTTATAATATTTTGCACACTTGCGCATGACAAATTTACTACACTTAGCCAATTGTAGCTGTCAGTGTTGTCATTCTAAACTATTGGAGTTAGAAACAATGTTTGGTTAAAGTTACTGTTTTATATTCTTTAATCTATGATAGTAGCACTCACTGTTGTTTAACTAATTGTACTGAGATGATATTGAAAGTTGGCAACAAATAGCTTGGTCCTTATGTCTCGCGTTTTCAATATTTTATCATACTTTCCACATATTTCCATCTGGTTATGGGGCTGGGAGAAAAAAAAGTATAGTTTAAGTGGTAAAAAAACGCGCAGTTACGTTTTCATTACATCATGGCCGCGTCGTGGTTATCTTCAATAGAATAACGTACAAGTATGCGTCTTGTACATTATTCTATTGAAGATAAACTACAATGATTTAAATTTAAATTTGACGCCTAATCTGGACACAATGTGGCGGTCAATTGCGATACTTTATATATCTCGCGTGATCGCCTCGAAAACGGCTACTTCGTCGGGGTATCCCTAATTGCAGGTGGCACTTGGACTGTTGGATCACTCAGCTAGCGACGGCATCCACACTTTAACTTCACCAGCGGGCGCAGATATCATCACAATGATGGGGAATTCAAATATCCCACCACGTGGTTTAAAACTGCAATCTAGAAACATACGATTGCTTATAGGCTCGGTACTTCTTCTTTCGCTGGGATTCTTTATATGGATGGGGCCTTGAGTTAATCCACCTGGTATTTTTAATATATTTGCATTCCAACTGGCCTACAATGGCCGTACTCCTTGACCACCCTTTTTTGACGACCTTTTCCCACGTCCGTAACTCTTACTTGATACTAACCCGCGCTTGCGCGCGTAGCAGTCTCGGGGACTATTTCATTACTCCGCCGCATTAGCCAATTAGGAATAAAAAAAACAATCACGGGTTGGCAGCAAAACTCAAATAATCAGGTTAAATAGGTAACAACTGTGGCAAGTTGTTACCTATTTAAAAAAATACATGAGTTTAATAGCCATCAGCATTGTTGTTACTTCTACTAACCATGTGCTTAGTTAGATACAGTACCAGTAGTCACTTACCACAATTTGTCAGGTACGCTGTGTAATAGCCGTTAATAAATGCACTATTTACAGTAAGAACTTGCATTCAGGAAACTGGGTTTAGTTGCAGGTATTAATTAACGAGAATAGTTCCAAGTAAAACTTTATCTATTGTAAATAATTTTTTATCAAGTAAACACTTTCTTTTCTCAGTGCATCATAACCTATTATCAAATCCCGCTGTGTTTTTTTTTTATGAAGTATCTTTACATGTGTATGCCTGAACTTTTACATTGCAAGAATCTTTGAAGTCATTGCTAAGTAAAAAAAAGCTCAATGTCTAAATCTTAATTTAGGGCAACATTCTAAAGTTTTCCACGCCCAATTACTCATTATCATCTTCCAATCCAATCTTCCGTACAAAAGATCGGAATCAATACAATCTTGTTTATACGTACTTTTTTTTACGCGCCACTCTATAAAAAGAACCGAAAAAAGAACAAGACATCCCACTTTGTTTTCTGTGCTCTCCCCTATTCCGCGCTAATTGACACGGCGCCGGAGTCGAGACGATTCTGGGCCTTCCCGGAGTCGTCCGGACTGCCATCGTTAATTCCGGAGGAGACTGCGTCGACTACTTCGGTAATACGTGGAGAGAGGGAGGGGAAGATCCTGGCGTCGCTAATCGAAAGCTATTCTATGGGTTTTAAATCTTAATAAAGCTCCAGGTGTGACGATGGGGCCGGAATTGGAACGATTTCGGGGACTAAACTCCGGGACATTCCGGCAAAGTTATTGGTGTGTCCTAGGGAGTTAGTTTATTGGGGTTGTTTGGGGGATTTCTTTAATTTTGCGTCCTTTTTTGCTACGTATTCCGCAAAATGATTAAGTGATTATTTATTTATTTTACCTAAATGATTAGATATATTTCATTCAGTATTCCATATTGTTGGAGAGAAATGGTGCATAGTGCAATAGCGCACTGTTATTTCAACACACAGAGCGTACAGTAAGAACAAATGAGAAAAGGTGGGAAAAAGCTTAATAAAATCATTCATTTTAAAAAGTGCAGGATGTGTGGAAGCCCCAGGTTTGGTATATCTCCTTCTTCGTTTTCACATGCTCCCAAGTGCAATGCCCTCGAGTTGCACAATGCTACGTAATTTGAGAGGGAGATGGATGGATGTTCAATCTTGACTCTTATAAAATCTGCATTCAGTTCCCCAGCAAACTTGCTCAGATGTTTAGAGTGACTTGAAAGGATTCCTGCGAATTTAACGAATACTGTTCTTACTCAGATTGATGCATTCAGTAAAGCTCTTCTGATTATGAATTCCCTAGAAGGGTTTGCCCTATTCATTTAGTTCCCATCCACCAAGTTTAATCTAAACAAATGGCATTTACACCGATTGTGGTTAAATTTCAATGCGCGCAATGCACGTAGTTATGAATGCCTTTCCTCCATACTTCAACTTGTTAAACCACGGATTTTGCAAGCGCTCGCCAGTTGCAATTTTGTAGCTTTGGGCTCATGATGAGAGATTGTTGACGATGGATGAATACTTGAGTTGTCGTTAAAAATTATCGATGGAAATAGCCCAAAACAACAACTCAAGTATTCATCCATCGTCAATAATCTCTCGTCGTGAGTTAGGAAATGTCTTGGCATAATTATGATTTTTCTCGATGGCCTTGAGAAGTTTCCCTTTTCACGCAATCAAAGCATCCCTCCATGGATAGTTTGGAATCGAGATAAACTCCAAAGAACTTCAGTGAATTGATGAAAGGCACCCGTACATTAATCTGACTGCATTCCTTTCTTCAATAAAACTCATTTACTTCTCGTGGGAGAAATAGGTAATTAATGCTGGAACATCCAGGATATAATTTATTGTGTTTAAACTTCTATTAAAACTTGCAGCCATCTTTAAGGTTATCTTATAAATTAATAATCCAATTGTGTTTGTTATTACGTGTTCACGTGATTACTGCCAATAAATACAATTATTATTATTATTATTAATTTCATTACACATCGCTCGACGATAAACTTTGACAGTGACAGGTGGTTAACCTATATACAGGCTGAGTTTTTTATCTTGAGACAACGGAATATTTCTAAAACACTGCATTAAATCAAAAAAAGATCTTAATAAGATTTTTTATAATGTAGGGGGCTCACTGAATGGTGCCGAACTCGATCCCCCACCTCACCCTTCCCAGAGTGGAAGGGGGACAACTTTGAAATCTTAAATGGGTACCCCCATTTTGTATTGCAGATTCGGATTCTACGCCATCAAGTATGTAGTTTTTGTTTGAAACTTTTTTTTCGATTCGTAGCAGATTGCGCTGTAATCGCAAAAAAAAAACATGATTGTGAACGTCTAGAAAAAACACACAAAAAAGAGAAGCAAGCAAACATGATTTTGTGTTTTTTTTCTTTTATTTTAACATTAAATAACTTATCAAAAAGCCATTCAACAACGAAGAACTCTACTTTATCATACCTAATTCAGAAAATGTGTTCGAAAATGTGCTCTTCCACTTCGATACATTTATTTATTCGCAATTGGAATGATTGCACACAACTGAGAAGTGTTTCCGGCGTAATCCTTGAACAAGCGTTGGTGATTCGCTCAATCATCTTTTCCCTCGTGGTTGGCACTTCTGTATAAACTTCAGACTTCAAGTGGCCCCACAAAAAGAAGTCAGGGGAAGTAAGATCTGGCGATCTTGCAGGTGGTCCAAGACACTGGACCACCTCTTCCGATCCATCGACGATTGTAGTAGGCTCGATCTAATACTTCTCGTGCTATCCTTGAATAATGCGCTGGACAACCGTCATGTTGGAACCACATTGTCTGTCGTACGTCCAAGGGAAGGTCTTCAAGTAACAGTGGAAATTCGTTCTGCAAGATGTTTCGATATTTTTCACCATTTAAGTTTCCATCGATGAAATATGGACCAATAAGCTTATTGCAATTATTCCACAGAAACATTTACGTTCCAAGATCGAATTGTCACATTCAGTAAGCCCCCTACATTATAACAACTCTTATTAAGATCTTTTTTGATTTGATGCAGTGTTTTAGAGATATTCCATTGTCTCTCAGCCTGTATTATTTTGATTTGACCTCCATTTTAAGGGAAGCGGAATATCATCAATTATAGGAGAAATTTATGAACACCTAGATGTGATTCAGTCTGTATTTTAAGCTATACAGTGTGTTAAAAAAAGGTTGTCGGATATTTTACCCAATTATAGTACTGGTAGTAATAAACAAAAAAGTCTTAGTCAACATGGATCCGCAATTCAACTGTTTTTGACATATAGTCGATTGCATATTTTAAAATAAAAAAAAAAAACATTTTTCGGTTTTGGTTCCCTTTGTCAAACAATTGATTGTGACTTAAAATTAGTTCTGTCAGACATCTGTCATCAGATTATTTATCATTTGCGTCAATTTTTTTTTTTCTCAAATTATCCATAAGTACACAAATGCAGAAATGGCCGATATGCATTTTATGTACGGTCGTGCGAATGGTAATGCCACTGAAGCACGGCGTATGTATGCCGAAGAATTTCCAAATCGGTTGTTACCGAGTGATAAGATTTTCTCAAGACTTCATATCCGGCTGTCCGAAATTGGTTCATTTAAAATTAATGGTGGTTCTGGTAGACCTAGATCAGTTTCTTCTCCCGCAGTAGAATTAGATATTTTTGAACGGGTAGAAGACAACCCAATATTAGCACCCGAAGACTTCCCGGAAACTGAACGTCAGTCATCCTCTCATTTGGAGAATTCTGCGGGAACAGCAGCTCTATCCCTACCACATTCAACGCGTGCAAGTTCTTGCCCCTCTCAATTATGATGCACGTAGGGTTTTTTGTCATTGGGTTTTACGAAAGCTGGCAGAAACTCCTAATTTTGCGACTCAGATTTTATTTAGTGACGAGGCTGGGTTTACAAGAGAACGGAATATTCAATTTCGTAACAATCACGTCTGGGCAGATGAAAATCCCCTATGCTGTTGTTGAACTGCATCACCAAAACCGTTTTTTCGCTAAATGTTTTGGCTTGCTATTTTTGAAGACTGTTTAATTGGTCCATTATTTCTCCCTAATCGTTTAACGGGACAAGTATACTTGGATTTTTTAAGAAATGAATTACCCGTTTTGTTGGAAGACGTGCCACTTTTTAACAGATGAAATATGTGGTTTATGCACGATGGAGCTCCTGCGCTTTTTCCTACGTAGTTAGAAATTTCTTAAATCATGATTACAACGAGAGATGGATAGGACGGGGTGGACCAACTGCATGGCCTCCTAGGTCCCTGACCTGACACCTCTAGACTTCTGTGTTTGGGGGCATCTAAAACAATTAGTGTACGCACGATCTGTAAACAATTTGAAGAACTCAGGCAACGAATCGTAAATTGTTGCGAGGAAATTCGGAGGACTCCAGGATTTTCGAAAGATTTTGCGTCGATCTTTCATAAGAAGGCGTGAAGCGTGGTTAGAAATGAACGGTGGACATGTAGAACAATTTCTTTAGTTTTACTTTAAATAAACATTTGTTTAATTTACATTGCGATCAAAATTTCTTTGAAAATTTTTATCCTACTGAAACAATATGCAATCGACTTTCGACTATATGTCAAATATTTTTGAATTGCGGATCCATGTTGACTAAGACTTTTTTTGTTTATTTCCACCAGTGCTATAATTGGGTAAAATATCCGACAACCTTTTTTTAACACACTGTATATATACTTAATAACCTTTTTACCTGTACAAGTATTGAAATAGCAGTATACAAACATTTTTTTTCCTTTTTTATTCCTGCCTCTTCAATTACATTAAACTGAATAAATATTTATAATAAGAGAATCAGAGATAAAAAACAAACAAATCTCAAATATACTAACGACAGCAAAACAACAACAATAAATACCAGAAAAAATTCAACCAATATCGAAGACTCGATCGTCAAAATCAAACAATTACACGAATGCGAGTCGACTATAGAGATACGATCAAAATAAAAAATCAAACAAATTGCTCCTTTCGAATTCATACGGGCATATTTAACGAGGAAAACGATATCAAAGCGGGCCCTTGGCAAAGCAAATATGTTTGTATCAATTCGTTTCCGAATGTAACAGAGAGCGAAGCGGTATCAATTTTATTCCGAGACGGAAAAGAAGCATCTGTGAATGTTAAAAAAGGATGGACATGCAAATAAGCTGTAAGAACATCTTTTTGCTGTGTGCTTCTGATCGATAACTAATTGGGGAAATTAGGTTTTAGATGGTTTTGTTGATGTAGAATTAAATGAAAAATGATTCGTGATCTGTGAATTTAAAAAAAACGTATTTCGTTATTCGATGGTTCTGATTATAACCATGTTGAAAATATATCAACAACTGTTGAGAGTTGAAGATGGAGATATGAAAAATAAATTTGCTCTTTGAAGACTGCCAATTTTCTATTCTGCATAAAAGTGATGGTTAAAAGTCTATACTTTTGTGTTCCAGCAAAAGCTATTGCAAAAATATTTTGCAATAGCTCATTTTCACATTGTTTGGGTGATTGGAGTTAAAGTGTAAGTATTTTCATGTGTGTTTAGGCTTTCTGTACACTGTAGTCTTGAGTGTGCCGTGTATATTCTTATGGACCAGAACATCCAGGAACGGAATCTTGCTTTCTGCTGCCATTTCTATGGTAAATTTTATGGAGTTTAGATGTTGTAGGAATTCGTTCAGGGCTCTTTACTATGGGGCCGAATGTATCATCTGCATACCTTAACCACATTTTTGGTTCTTGTTGTATGTATCCATGGCTCTGTCTCAATTCTTCCCAAGTGGATATTGCTCAGTATGGAAGACTGTGGGAAGTCAATTGTCGTGCCAAATTCTTACTGATAGAACTTGTCTCCCATCTGGAAATACGTCGTGTTCACACAGATGCACAGCAGTTCCATAATGGCATTCACACTTAATTGCACGAAAGAACTTCAGAATCATTAATTTTCCTGCAAGATCTCCGGACTTGGCAACTTTAGATTATTTTATGTTCCCATATTTAAACAATGCTATTTTTTTAGACCACTAAAAGCCCCCTCATACCTCCCCGCTGTGTCGCTGGGACAGCTGTTGGCGTTACTTACAGGTGTTGCTAGTCTCTACTTTCTGCCTTTCGACTCTCTTGCTACCATTATATCCCTAATATTGCTGCTGACCTGCCTCTAACTGTACTCATTTTCAATCATAAGCTCTACTATGCTTTCTCTGCTAACCTCTTAGCCTAGGTCTTCTGCCAGCTTCTCTCTACGTGATATTTTTAAGACCAGACATCACACAACATGAAGCATAGAGTTTGACTGTGTTTTCAAAATAATGGCCCACATTTTCAGCATCACCTTTAGAACTATTATCTTGTTTAAACTTATAATAAATATTTGTAGCAGACATTTTGGTGGCATATAAACTGTAAAAGTGATTAGTGTATGCATGCCACTGTGACCACGATTAATCAGCATTTAAGTATTTGAAAGCATGGTATACAAAAAAAAAACATGCCTAAAATTTGATTAAGATAACCCAGAATTCTTTCGAGTAACGTTCACCACATTGTTTTCACGGACTCTGAGCGACTTTAAGATCGATACGGGGCCATTAATTATTCAGGGTCATTAACCAATGGGTTTGCGGCCACTTAATTATTCATATATGAAATTTATTCCCAGTATTTCTCCTAATAGAGTAACCTAGGGAGTATTTTTTCCCGTACCACCTACAAGAGAAGGCCAGATACAAGATTTTGCCGGGTGGTGGTTTGGGGACGATGTTTGTGATGTACGTGTGGAATCGTGAAAAATGTAGGACAAGAGATCGATTCCTAATAGCACGAAAGGTTTTTACCTACAGGCTGTCCCGCAATCAAGTGGCCAAATTTATGTAAAGTAGAGACGCTTGACATAATTCTAAATAAAGTATCTTAATGAACCTTTTCCATAAAAGTATTATAGAATTCAATACTACATAACCTAAAAATATTTTCGACTATACAGGTTGTTCCCGAAGACTGAATCTTTCATTATAGCTCCATTTTTGGTTTTAGGAAAAAAAATCTTTTCCATAAAAATTTCATAGAATTCAATGCTGCATAACCTAAAAGTATTTTTAACTATACAGAGTGTTCCACCGAGCACTGGGTCTTTCATTATAGCTCTATTTTTGATTTTAGGAAAAAGTCTTTTCTACAAAAGCTTTATAGAATTCAATACTACATAACCTAAAAATATTTTCGACTATACAGGTTGTTCCCGAAGACTGAGTCTTTTATTATAGCTCCATTTTTGGTTTTAGGAAAAAAATCTTTTCCATAAAAGTTTCATAGAATTCAATGCTGCATAACCTAAAAATATTTTAACTATACAGAGTATTCCACCGAGCACTGGGTCTTTCATTATGACTCTATTTTTGATTTTAGGAAAAAAGTTTTTTCTACAAAAGCTTTATAGAATTCAATACTACATAACCTAAAAATATTTTCGACTATACAGGTTGTTCCCGAAGATTGAGTCTTTCATTTATAGCTCCATTTTTGATTTTAGGAAAAAAATCTTTTCCTTAAAAAATTCATAGAATTCAATGCTGCATAACCTAAAAATATTTTAACTATACAGAGTATTCCACCGAGCACTGGGTCTTTCATTATGACTCTATTTTTGATTTTAGGAAAAAAGTTTTTTCTACAAAAGCTTTATAGAATTCAATACTACATAACCTAAAAATATTTTCGACTATACAGGTTGTTCCCGAAGATTGAGTCTTTCATTTATAGCTCCATTTTTGGTTTTAGGAAAAAAATCTTTTCCTTAAAAAATTCATAGAATTCAATGCTGCATAACCTAAAAATATTTTAACTATACAGAGTATTCCACCGAGCACTGGGTCTTTCATTATGACTCTATTTTTGATTTTAGGAAAAAAGTCTTTTCTACAAAAGCTTTATAGAATTCAATACTACATAACCTAAAAATATTTTCGACTATACAGGTTGTTCCCGAAGATTGAGTCTTTCATTTATAGCTCCATTTTTGGTTTTAGGAAAAAAATCTTTTCCTTAAAAAATTCATAGAATTCAATGCTGCATAACCTAAAAATATTTTTAACTATACAGAGTGTTCCACTGAAGACCGGGTCTTTCATTATAGCTTCATTTTTGGTTTTAGGAAAAAAATCTTTTCCGTAAAAATTTCATAGAATTCAATACTACATAACTTAAAAATATTTTCGGCTATACAGGTTGTGTCCGAAGACTGAGTCTTTCATTTATAGCTCCATTTTTGGTTTTAGGAAAAAAATCTTTTTCATAAAAATTTCATAGAATTCAATGCTGCATAACCTAAAAATATTTTTAACTATACAGAGTGTTCCACCGAAGATTGGGTCTTTCATTATAGCTCTATTTTTGATTTTAGGAAAAAGTATTTTCTACAAAAGCTTTATAGAATTCAATACTACATAACCTAAAAATATTTTCGACTATACAGGTTGTTCCCGAAGACTGAGCCTTTCATTATAGCTCCATTTTTGGTTTTAGGAAAAACATCTTTTCCATAAAAATTCCATAGAATACAATGCTGCATAATCTAGAAATATTTTTAACTATACAGAGTGTTCCACCGAAGACTGGGTGTTTCATTATAACTCTATTTTTGATTTTAGGAAAAAGTCTTTTCAACAAAAGCTTTATAGAATTCAATGCTGCATAACCCAAAAATATTTTTGACTGTACAGGCTGTACCAAAAGTATGAAAACAAGACATTTTGCAATAGAAATTTGTATAGAAGGCTTCTTCGGGTTGTTGAATTTGTCACTAATATTTTTTGGAAAAATAAAATGGCGGACGGAATGGTGAAAGGAAAATATGAGATGTACACAAAACTATAAGCTTTTTTTAAAAATTTGTGACTTACGGGATATTTAAGACATGAGGTCACTATTTGCGAATATAATATCAAACATAAGATATTGCGACTGAAATGAAGGAATAGTATTAAAAAACGACATATTTGCGACAAACATTCGTGGGTGCTTGGGGTCGTTGAATTTGATGCTGGGGAAATAGGAAAAGGGAAAAAACAAAAGAAAGACTGAATGGACCGACTTCAAAAAACCACCTTCCTCTAGGACCGCATTCTAGGAGAATGCCCGACTTCTAGTAATTCTAAATAAAGCATCTTAATGAAGCTTGGTCGGCTAGAGATTCGTTTCGGATATACAGGGCTGGCTTTGATAAGGATACTATTGCTATGTCGAAAAGTCGGTTGAATAAGTAAAAAGTAGCGTATTTTTTTTTAGCAATTTTACTTTTCACTGAAAGACTGGACGAAAGTGCTACACAATTTAAATAAGCAGATACAACTGAGAACGCCGCCAATGCGTTGAGAATATTTTATACTACATATTAATAAACAGTGCTGTCCACTAAGTGTGTAACAAATTGGAATTTTCTTTATTAGGTGCACAATTGTAACATTAATACTACCAATCGTTTGGAAGTATGCAAAAATGTTGGAAGGGCTACAAAGGAGAGTCCTGTTACGGGTGATCAGTGGATACAGGACTATATACACTGACGCAAGCTTGGTAGTGGGGGGCATTCCGCCTTTCTCCCTAATGGCCGAAGAACAGCAAAGGATGTTCCTGGTGGAACAGAAATCCATAACAGCAAGGAAGGCCGAAAGAAAGTTAACTCTTCAGAAATGGCAGAATCGCTGGGGCACCCTTGAGCCATCTGCTGTATGGACCAGGACACTTATACCGGACATAACCCCCTCGGTGTGTATTGCAAGCATTGGAGAACCGACTATTACTTGACGCAGTTTCTTACGGGTCACGGACACTTCCGGGCTTACCTGAAGAGATTTAAAATAGTGGACGATGATGCCTGTTTGCATTGTAGTCAGGAAGATACTATTGAACATGCCTTTCTAAAGTGTAATAAATAAAATAAGCGCAGATCGGAAGATCCATAGAGGAACAACTGAAAACTTCCCTTGACAAGGCCAACATAGTAGGATTAATGTTATCCTCGCTTTTATCACCTCTCTTCTTAAAATAAGGGAAGCGCAGGAGAAGAAAAGGAGAAAGACCTGAGAGAGAGCAACGATCTGATATTGTGAAGTGTGGAGAACTGTCACCTTCTTACCTCTGATGATTATCCACCGCGGTTCCAGAGGTGTGAAGAGAAGAATAAGGGGTTTTAGTGGGTATGTCAAGATTGGAGAGTCCCCCTTGGTTGGTCCATTAAGGATTCTCCCTTTAAAAATAAATACGATTAACGTTGGGCAGTTTTGACATGCTAGACTGGGCACACTTAGACTGTCTTAAACTCATTAACTTTACAGGCAGACCAAGAAATATGAAAATCGTATGAGAGTAAAGTACCCTCATTTCGAAGAATACAGCTAAATGTTATTAAAATTAGTTGTTTAGGATGTAGATATGTAGACTACAGAGGAAGTCTTGAATGTTTGTAGTTACGTCATTAACAGGTCGGTAAAGTAAAGACAAGCGTAGTTTCAAAAAATTGGAAGCATTCATATAGACAGGCGAGATAGAAGTATATACATAAGTCGTAGCTACTTAAAGCTATACGTCCATATTTTATTAAGTATCAACAAACTAGTTGAAGTGAGATAGAATACGGTCGAGTAATGCGTAATAAGACCTTTCATAATGTTCACTTCAGGGCATGCAACCACGCCATTTTAATCCATTTTACGCTCCGTTGACATTTGACACCTGCTTTTTACTGTTTTATTGACCCTTCTTTAGGTTTGAATTTTTACTTACTTCTATTATTTCTTTTACCAAAGTTCTTTTCAGAGCTATAGTGAAGTAAATCGTTTAGTTTGTGGTAAGTTTAGAGGTGTTAAAGAAACATACAAAGACTTAAAACATTTTTTTAGGTTACAGTTCAAGATGCCTGGTAAACGACTTAGTTCTTGTTGCCAAGAGTTGGTCAGTCGTTACTAGTGTATTTCGAGGAGAAAAAGCGAAATGGAAGTCCTCTAATATCCGTTGATGCGGTCCATGAGGTAATTGTAATTGATTATTATTAAATTAAAAACTTGCATACAAATTGTAGAGAGTTGCGAATGCTTTGGGCATTTTTATGGGTATCATCTACAACACAAAGCGCAAGAAGGAAGCTATATCTGCTGTTCTTTCATCGAGTGCTTCAACAGCCCTGTACAAGCCACGATTGATGCCCGAAACATGTGATGTGTCAGAAAGAAATAAAATGGATGTTCGTAAAGTAATTTATGGTTAAGGTTTATGTTATTGATGAATTACTTCGAGCACATGGGCATAAAGTTTCAAGACTGCCTCTGAATCACTGCGATTTCAATGCTATCGAATTTATATGGGCACATGCGAAAGGATATTATAATAACCATATTGGTCGGGATGATTATGGCGATAAACAAATATTGGGAATGTGGCAAGAAAGTTTGGACAGCTGTACACCAGACTCCTGGCAAAATTGCATAAATCACACACAATTAAAGAGTGGTACGAATGTGAAGCAAACATGACTTTGTTCTGACAGTTAATTGCGGATCAGAAGATGAGAGCGAAGACACAAATTAGATATATTTTTAATTTCACTATTCTTTTCTTTCAATATTGACATATTTTAATTTAATTTACTGCAATATTACGTTTTGTATATACCATTGTATAGAAATTATGTTTGCTACATAAAATAAAAACATCATCTTTCGTTTAATTAATCATTGGTAACGTATATTAAACTAAATATTTTTATGTTGCTTGAATATTTTCTACATTTTGATTTGGAAATAGGTTTTTGATATGAGAACTACATTATTGTGGTAATACATTATTTCATTGAGAACACATTTAAAAATAACTTAGCCTGATCACGAAAGCATTGTCAATAGAAAAGTTCACTATTTAGAATCCTATTAGTTGCATTACTCATGATTGTTGTTAAACGCAACGTTGACTAAAAACTGAACAATCCTTTCAGTTATAAAAGAAATCTATTAAAACTGCGTATAACTCATTAAATTGACAATTGTCATTTGTACAGTTCTTTGTAAACAATGTTGGTGTGCCTGAATTTGTTTCAGACGCTGCATACGTCATAAGCAAATATGACGTAACTACAAACATTCATGATCTGGCCTGTATGTAATCTATGTACTAGTTTTTTGGAATATGGTCAAGTTATATCATCCCAATATATCATCCCTTGCAATAAAATTATATCTTATTTATAAATTGCCTGAATATTACAATTTTTATTGCTCCCATATTATAAATTTTACTTTTATATTTAAATAGGTACAGTTTGACTAGTTTAAAGATTTTTTGGAAATGCTTTACTGATAGTGAATTAATTGTCTTTTTTCAGGCTGTTTTATCTTTACCTATAAAATATGTTGAAGATTAAGAGGTTTAACTCTAAGGGTTGCCTAAAATAAGGTTGTTGACATAGTTTACATTGTTGACATAGTCTACATGAAAAAAGGCCAATGTAAACAAAATGGAAACTACACGTAGAAAACCAATTTATGGTAAACTTCATTGTCTACGGCACATCCCTGCTTTGAGGCTCCATTACACTCTTAGAATCAAAAAGGGTACGCTAAAAAAAATACGTGTCAAATATTTTTCGCTATTCAAAATTCCTACCAAATTTTATCGAAATCTAAAAAAACACTTTTCCTCCTTGGGCTGCAAAAAAAGATGCACGCCTAGAGGCAATTTACTATTTCCCTTCCCATCCTAAATCCATGCTATTTTCCCCATAAACTCCGGCACAGTTTGTAGCTTTTAATTTAGAGATTTGCGCAACTAAATTCGACCCCTCCCTCTGACAACATCAGTCGGCATAATTACCTTGTGAAACAAGCAATTTGCCGGTAATTAACCTCACGTGCTGCATTTTACTGAGGGGATAAGCGCGGCAGCATTGCCGTCGTTCAAGCCGCTTCATTTAAACCCGTTGAACGTGGAATTAAAAACGAATCAGTACAGAGAACACGGATGTACACATATTAACACAAAAACAATTAAAAAAATCCGCTTAGATTCGAAGGAATTGTACAAGAGAAACCGAAATACGAAATTAACCATGAATGCCCTCGTTTCATTTTGTAAAAGTGTTTAAAGCTCCCGATTGCGGTTTATTCATATTGTAATTTAATTAAAACTAATCTGAAAATATTATAGGGGGAGGGGAAAGAGGGTTACTTTCCCAGAAAGCCTGATAATTAGCTTCCTGGAAAAATGCAAATTCGTTCAGCCATAAGTATTACCCTGTATTAATTGAGTAACAGTTGTAACACGAATGACCCAATTTCGTACCTTGTTTTCCAGTTTATCTATGTGGTTTGTTACAAATGAGTTCTTTTTTTCTGTTTCATTTATAATCGTTTCGAGTTATTATTGATAAGTAGAGAGCGGCGTTTTTAGGTTTTTTTTTTACTCTCGCCACATACATGGGAGAAAAACGGTTTATTGTAGGAATCACTACCATACTAGCAAGAGCAATGAAAGGGGAATAACGGTATATAAGCGTATAAACCCACTTTCATCGCTATTATATCTCAAGCTTTACTTACAATCACTCACTAGTTGTTAAAGAGTTTCATCTTACGCGCTCCCTAAGAGCCACACATGAAATCTCTAACCGTAAGGGACGTAGCATAAAGCTGGCAATGCAGTCGTTGATCTAGCTCGGATAGTTGGTGATAATACTGAGCGATATTTCACGAACTGTGATTCTTTCACGTTGGGATTGGAGAATCACGGATCACGACCGTGAGCAGAGAATTCTAAAAGCAGTGATCAGTGGTTGCGGTAAATATTTCCCTTGATATCAAGTAACGATCAAGGATTTGTCACTTCTACGTTGATGTATTTAAATAACAAAACACACAAACCCGTCTTTTTGTAATTTCATATATTTACATAGTAAGATATTTACAAATGTATTGTCGCTTGAAATGTCGAAACAGAACTGCTTATTACAGTATGATGGTTAATATATGGTTACATTGACCATTTTCTACACTGAGAGAACAAAATGCATTAAATTAACAAAAAACATTTTTGTTGAAAAAATATTGTATATAACACAACTTTTTAATCAAATCGAGCAAAATAAAAGGTTACAACAACTGCAAAAAATGATTGATAATATTTTGTTAGCCCAACAACATACCATTTGTTAACACGAAGAGCAACAAAATATTTCGTTTCATTGAATTAAAAATTTGGTTATATTGACAAGTCATAATTGTTGAAGGAAAATTTACACTAGCATATATTGACAAACATAAATATGTACTTTAACAAATTCACTTTGTTAATGTAAATGCATAGCATGATTTGGTAAACTTAACATAAATAAATGTTTGTTTAACCCAAGGCACTTGTTGCCCGAAGAATTTAAAGATTCAGATCAAAATTACCTTGATTGTTAAGACAATGCTAAAAATATTGTCTAATCTACACAATTATAGTAAAATCACATTTTGTTACCTTGACAAAAAAAAATTGTTTGATTATATATTAACCAAATGTTTTTGTTGGATAGACAATTTTTTTGTTAAATTAACACATTTTGTTCTCTCAGTGTATTGGTGGGTTTACAAAAGTGATTGCGTGTGGTGTACAAAGGAACTCTAGTGGTCGCAAATTACAAATGTAGAGGGTGTCTGAAGAATAAAGAAAGAATCGAAAAGGGAAAGATATCTTCACGATTACTTCTAACTGAAGGAACTTTAGAGATAAGGAACTACACTACCAGAGTCGGGTTAGGACAAAACAAATGTATATAATGCTGTCTAAACAATATTTGTTTCTGAAAATATAAATATGTTTCACGTTAATATAAAATAAATTGCTTAGTTTCTTAAATCACATTTAGAAATAATTAATAATTTCAATGTAATTTTTATCAATTTATTTTAATCACGGGTACATTCTGTAATTAATCACTCATATCTAGTTTTGGAACATGTTTATTTACATATCATAGTTTCTGAACATACCTGTTCCAACTATCAATGCTGTTTTTTTCTTTCATTGTATGGTATATAAGCGCAACTTTCTGTGTTAACAATCCCTTCTTTTACTAACTGCCGATACAGCACCGACTTTCTGGTAATCTCTTTCGTGGAAGACTGCGTGAAGATTAACAAGGACATAATGTATTCTGCCAACTTACTTTGGCAGGAGCTAGAATTTGTGGGCAAAAGTATTTCAACACTTTTGAGAGATGAAATACTTACCTATTAATTTAATTAAACGAGTCATTTGTGAACAAAAGTTTATTAAGATATTTTATTTAGAATTATGTCAGATATCTCCACCTGAAGTTTTGCCACTTGACTGCGAAACACCCTGTATATGTGTTCTTTAAGTATAATATTATAAGCATTGTTAATTGTATGGGACGCTATTTAAAACTAAATAATTTAAAATACAGAATCAACCCAGACAAAATAAATAAATAAAAAAACTATTAGATACCCAGCAGGTATGTAAAATACCATCATGAAACTCCATCCAGAATCAGGTGGAAATAAAAGCTTCACGATTTTAAGACTTTGCGTTTTGCCAGTCCATCTAACCGTACGCGAATCTGGGCATTTAAACTTTAACAATTTAATTTTGTCTGGCAACCGGGCGAAGGATTAAGAATTAAGCCGCTTATCTTTTGTTTTACAAGTAAGCGTTTTATACGAACGATACGGTGACTTCCTGACTTGCACCGTTAAAAAGACCTGGGTGAATTCTGACGCTGATCAGAGAGGCAAGGAATTTGGGCAAGTTGTGAGATGGATAGCCATATTTTTGAGCTTTTATTTATATTAGTAAATCATTATTAGTTACGAAAATATATACAATACCTAACTATATACATACAGGTGTTATTCCTTGGCCTATTCTAAAAATATGTTGTCTTATGATGATTTTTGAAAAAGCTCTTTGTTTCGAAGATACAGGGCGAACAAGATTTGCGATATTAACAGCATTTTATTATCAAAAAGTACATGTAAAGTTGCTCAATCTACAATAAATGTTCGAAATGGCTTCCTCCAGCCTGGATACAAGCATTCAATCTTCTCGTCATTGACTGTCGAACTCTTTCAAACACTCCTGAGCCGTTTCTAATTGAGTTACACCCAGCAATTATCCGATTTCGCAAATCGTCCAAATTCTCCACTGGAGTAGCGTAAACTATTGACTTCAGAGATCTCCAGAAGAAATAATCTAGGAGGTTTAAGTCTGGGGATCGAATAGGCCATGCGTGTGGCCCACCTCGATCAATCCAGCGATCTCCGTATGTTGCTGTTAAAAAATTACGAGCAACCAAATTGAAATGTGGTGGTGCACCATGGTGCATAAAGCACATTGCAATTCTTGTCGCGTATGGTACATCCTCCAGAAACTCAGGTAGCGTTGCTTCCAAAAAGTTCCGGTACACCACGCCAGTAAGTCTTCCTGGTAGAAATATTAGATAGTCACCCACAATTCCAATCCAAAACATTCAACGAGAACTGATGTTGAAAACGATCTTCAAATACCTCACGCGGATTTTCATCTGCCCACACATGGTTATTAAGACAATTCCTTATTGCATTTCTTGGGAAACTGGCTTCATCGGTAAAAAGAATCTGTGTCAGGAATAGAGGGATGCGAACTAATGTTTGCAATATCCATTGACATAATAGAATGCGTGGAGGAAAATCAGCAGGTAGTAGTGCCTGAACGCGTTGAATGTGGTATGGATACAACAAATTGTCCTTAAGAATTTTCCAAACCGTCCAATGACTTACATGCAAACAATTTGCCATTTTTCTACTACCAAGATCTTCCTCTATCATCTCCAGCAAATTCTGTTCCAATTGTACCGTTCTTGCAGTCATTGATCTTCCTGGCCCTCCACTTCGTTTCATCGAGCCTTTTTCACGAAGACGTCGATGAATGTTTTCAAAGATTTTTCGGTCGGGGACATTACGGGTAGGAAATCGTTCAATGTGCAATCGTCTAGCTTTTAATGAGTTGCCATCAGCTAGTCCATACTTGAAATGCATGTCAGTCATCTCGGCGTTCGTATAGATCATGATAGAGGATTTCACTAACTATTAAAGACACGTCAAACAGCCAAACGTCACTCAATCTAAACAAATGCAACCGATGAGACGTATTCAAATGAAATCCACTGCTAGATAAAACAGCCGTTTCATGTGATCGAGATCGAAAAAATAACAACGCATTGTAAACAATTTTTTCTATTTTGCGTTCATAAAAACGCAATTGTAACACGCTTTTGGTATCGAAATGCTTCATTGTGATACGCTTTTTTCATTTCTATAGTTGGCTGTATTGAATACATTATGACAGAAAGCAAAATTGACGTTTAATGCATGTAAATTGTAAATACTTTAATCAAAAATTCTATACAAATTTAGTTTACATTGTTATTGTTATGAAACGTGGAATTACTGTATACATTTATACTGACGGAACAAGTATCTTGAGCATGTATTGTTATGCCAGGCAAATTCTTCGTAACAAAGTTTTGCTGAGTTTGTTATTGGCTTTAATGGTAGACTCTTGTGATTGAGAATCATTCGATGATATAATCTAGAATGACCAGATGTACTTGGCCCTGATAGTTGTGCGCTACAGCCACTTTACTTTTCATAGATGTTTCAATGTAACCTCACTACGCAGATGACTTCCATCCACCATGACGTTTTATAGTCAGAAATACTGCCTGCGTCTGCTAAGTGTGTAGCACTAGAAACGTCTGAAGCAATGTCCAGTATGAATAGCTCTGAATTGGGCAATTTTAGAAAATCAGCTATTAATTTAGGCATTTTGCCAATCGTATTAATTCCAATCGGCACGATATACAATAACCTTGCGAATATGTAAGGAAGAATTTGAATGATTAATATTTTTTTGTCGCAGGGACATATTTTTTAATTAAAGTAATCCATTTTCATCCGTAATTGCAAAAACTCTTACGATATTATTTTTTGTTTTAGGTACTGTCACAAAAATAATATCACTCTTAAATTCTAAATCATGTATGGACATATTTGTTAATTCATCTCGTCTACAGGCACCTGTGTAACCCATTATTAAAACGATCTAAAATTAAATCATAACATAAAAAATACATTTTGCAAATAATATCGTACCTTTATTGCTAAATACAATGCGTCAGAACCTTCTTCTATAAATTTAATTAATATCTTTCAATGCATAAAATTTTAGATTCTTAACCTCGTATCCCTCAGAAATCGTTTTAAATAAGGCTTTGTAATTTAATATATTTTGATATGTCTGTATTTTTATAAATGGAAAAGCAAGAACGAACATGGAATACATAGACATAAGGTAGAAGATTTCTTATTTATTACTGTAATTCAAAATATGCCAATAAATAATGTTTTCAGATATTGTGTTGACATTATTCTGTACAGCCCATAGTTCAAATTGATGGTAGCATTTTTCATATACTGCTTTTGATTTTTTCGGTAATAAATTTATGACGGCGTTAGCCGCAATTTCACGCAGTTGTGTGGCGTACAAGATAAATTTGTCTCAGTATCACTCATTATTTACAGTTTACAGAGACTATATTATGAAATATATTGTTTAAACAATTTAAATAGCCGAATTTGAATTTTGAATTCGTCAAAATGTCAATCGTATGTCAATGTGACCAACTTCAATAAAATAAAACTCAACAATTTTAATGAGATTTTATTAAGTATTTATTATCAATTTATAATGCAAAATAGAAAAAATAGTATAAAGGACTCGGTTTCATAAGGCTTTTTTGTCGCACTCGTTCATTAGAAAACTCGCCTGCGGCTCGTTTTCTAAAACTTGAACTGTGCGACAAAATATGCTTATAAACTCGTACTGTTATATATACATTTTGTACTTGATAAACTCATTAGCGTACACCATACTTTCATTTACATTAATAATTTCAAGAAATATCGAATATGGTTATCGCAAATTTTGTTCGCCCTGTATCTTCGAAACAAAGGGGTTTTTCAAAAATCATCATAGGACAAAATATTCTTAGAATAGACCAAGGAATAACCCCTTGAATTTTTGCGGCTTGTTTATCTAACACCCTGTATATAAAGCTATTCATAAGTATTTGTAGGTATGTAAGTATATGTATCTCCACTCGTTACTGAATCAAATAGAGTCGTCCGCAATATAAATGTATATAAATATTAAGTGAATAGCAGTACAAAAGACACTTTGGGACGGTGTGCAAAGTTGTGTAAACAGTTTATCTGTTTAAAGTATACCGCTATTTAAGGAAAACTGAGAACCAAAAATAGCAGAAGCAGGTTGTAGCAGCTAATGTAAAATAGTAGTTTTATACATCACTATAATTACTACACAGAAGAAATAAAAAATAAAATACATTACGGGCGCTGTCAAAATTACATAATACATATTGATCGAAGCGACTATCTTTGTGTTTTTTTATTTTATCAGGGCTTTTTCAATGTAGGGGGCCCGTTTCAAATGGAATTTTAACACTACGAATATTCCTCTCATGTATTTTTCCGTATTTCATATTCAATCCGCCCTACTTCATCCCGAATCTTTTTTACGCAGATCCTACATTACCGAACGTTATACGAAAATTCACTCACTACCTATTGTTCGGGATCACAGAACCGTTAACTTCATTCGAACCGTTAACTGACAGCCAGAATGCAGCGGATTCAGCACTCGCGAACACCCCAATAGAACGGCGGCATTAGAATCTTGTACGTAACTCGAACTAAATGCATTTCCGTGTCGAAGCCAGACTAAAAAGGTTGCAAATTTTACAATAGCAGCAGGGTTACTGCGTTATAGTATAAAACATTTTATAGGTAACAATAAGGAAGATGTGTGTGGACATTCTCTTATATGTAGGCAACACAAATTACAGTCAACGCAAAGGAATATTATCTCTTTCAATACAATCGCAATAAAACGCAAAGATTTTTTGATCGTAAGAATTGTAGAGGAGAGAAATGTTATTTTAACGTCTATCAGGAGAAAATATTGAAGATTCTCAACAGCGCAAGTAATGATTTTCTATACAAATCCATTCAGGTAGAAAACCCCTGTTACTGATTCAAATAGAGTCGTCCGCAATATAAATGTATATAAATATTGAGTGAATAGCGGTAACAAAAGATACTTTGGGCCGATGTGCAAAGTTGTAGAAACAGTTTATCTCTTTTAACGTACACCGCTATTTAAGGAAAACTAGCAGTTTTTTTAAATTGCTAACCAAAAGTAGCAGAGGCAGCTTGTAGCTGCTAAAGAAGTAGTTATACGGGGTGTTTTGAAACTTCGTTTAAAGATTTTAAGGGCATGTAGTACCATCGAAAATAAGGTTAAAAGTCATAATAAACATATGTTCACAAATCAACCGTTTACAAGATAACAGCGAGTGTTCCTAATAGTACATGGATATAACATATCCCAGTAAACAGGTGCTTATCAGCTATTGTTTCATGACAGTTTAATTTGACCTTTTGTGCAATTTGTAGCAATTACAATGGTTAGTATTCTAATGCTGAAATGAGCGATATGTGTTCATAGTACGGTCGTGCTAATGGGAACTCTTTACAAGCACGTCGCTTCTATGCTGAAACGTTTCCTGATCGCCAACTGCCTTCGCATGTGATGTTTCAGACGGTGTTTCAACGACTAAGAGAAACTGGTTCGTTTGAGAAGCGGTCTTCTGATATTGGACGGCAGAGAATAGCATGTACTCCACGAATTTTGAATATTATTAATGAAAATCCCGAAACTAGTGTTAGAAAAATTTCGACTCAAGTGGGTGTAAGCAGCAATCTGTTTGGAGAATCTTCATGGGCAACTCCTATACCCCTACCATATCCAACGAATACAAGCCCTTACTGCTCCGGATTATCAAGCGAGAAGGGCTTTCTGTGTGTGGTTTTTGCGAACAGCTGCTGATCGGCCAGATTTCGCTGATAACATCGTTTTCACTGATGAAGCTGGTTTTACTAAAAATGGAATATTTAATTTCCACACAATCACGTTTGGTGTGACGAGAATCCTCATGCTACCGTTGAAGCCAGGCCACCAGCACGTTTCTCTCTAAACATCTGGTTAGGCATGATAGGGGAACGGTTGTTAGGACCGATTGTTTTGCCACAACGCTTAACAGGTCCTGCATACCTCGAGTTCTTGGAAAATACTTCACTTGAACTTTTGGAAGATTTACCTATAAATCTAAGACTGTACCTCTGGTTTATGCAAGATGGAGCTCCACCGCACTTTACGCGTGCTGTTAGGGAACATCTTAACAATGAATTTCCTGGGAGATGGATAGGGCGAGCAGGTCCCATTGCTTGGCCTCCAAGGTCTCCCGATTAAACCCGTTGGACTTTAGTATCTGGGTTATTTGAAAAGTTTGTGTACGCAACACCGCAAAACGAATCTTCCAGAGTTGCGCCAACGAATAGAACACTGTTGCCAGATAATACGAGAAAAACCCTTGTTTTTTTGAAAGAGTGCGCGCTTCCTTTGAAAGCAGATGTAGATCCTGTGTCGAAATGGATGGACGTCATTTTAGTTATAATCTATTTTATGTTAAAATGCAATAACATCTTAATAAAAACCGCTAAAGCAAACTTATTCTGCAATTGCGATAAAATCGCTGTTATCTCGTAAACAGTTAATTTGTGGACATATGTTTATTATGACTTTTAACCTTATTTTCGATCGTACTACATGCCCTTAAAATTTTTAAACCGATGTTTCAAACACCTTGTATATATCGCTATTCTGTAATGTGTTTCAGTGTTTCGTTTCCGATGTGCGGTATCCTAACGTATTTCCAGAGGTCAGATTTTGTCATTCGCTATCAGTAGTAAACGAGATGGCGTTGTCGCCTTTTGCATACACAAACTGACGCGATTTGCATATCACTCGCTGTTCCCTACGTGTTTGAGTGTGTACAGGGGACGAAAGAGTTCCCTTTGATTCAAGATGCGCAAAGTACGAGCCATGAATGTTGTTTATAACCTCACCTAGATTCTCTCTCAACGAGCGACTGAGTGTAGGTGCGAATGTAGTCTGTATAGGTGATAGGTGCAATGTTCAAAGCGTGTAGTCTAAAGGAGAATAATGATGTAATCTGATTAGGTATTGTCTTTCAGGTATAATCCGTTTGTTCGAGAGTATCATACGAAACGTGCATATGCAAATATGGATTGGATTATCATTTTGGAAAGGGGTGTATTATTGATTGCGAAATGCTAGTTGATTAATGGTTTGTTTTGAATTTAAACTATAAAAGTATCTATTAATAATTTTGTTAATTATTTATGATTGATTCTCACGTTATAATATGATACGGTATGATTAAATATTTTTACCCTTTATGGTAGGTCGTTGAATTTTCTTATTTACTTTAAACTTATGTTGGCAGCATAAGTTTAAACTTTAAGTGGACTTATTCTGTGGTGTCTGTGTGTGTGGTGCAGGTTGTTATTATTTGACATATTGCGTTTTGTGGTTTTTCATTTTCATTATTATACAGGGTGTTAGGTAAACATGTGGCGAAAATTCAAGGGGTTATTCCTTGGCTTATTCTAAGAATATTTTGTCCTATGATGATTTTTGAAAAACCGCTTTGTTTCGAAGATACAGGGCGAACAAAATTTGCGACAACCATATTCGATATTCGTTGAAATTATTATTAATGTAAATAAAAGTATGGTGTACGCCAATGAGTTTATCAAGTACGAAAAATTGTTTACAATGCGCTGTTATTTTTTGGATCTCGATCACATGAAACGGCTGTTTTATCTAGTAGTGGATTTCATTTGAATACGTCTCATCGGTCGCATTTATTTAGATTGATTGACGTATGGCTGTTTGACGTGTCTCTAATAGTTAGTGAAATCCTCTATCGTGATGTATACGAATGGCGAGATGACTGACATACATTTCATGTATTATAGACTTGCTGATGGCAACTTATTAGAAGCTAGACGATTGTATATTGAACGAATTCCTGCCCATAATGTAAAAATCTTCGAAAACATTCATCGACATCTTCGTGAAACAGGCTCAATGAAACGAAGTGGAGGGCCAGGAAGATCAATGACTGCAAGAACGATACAATTGGAACAGAATATGCTGGAGATGATAGAGGAAGATCCTGGTAGTTCTACGCAAAAAATTGTAAATACTTTGAATGTAAATTATTGCACAGTTTGGAAAATTCCTAAGGACAATTTGTTGTATCCACGCCACATTCAACGCGTTCAGGCACTGCTACTTGCTGATTTTCCTCCACGTATGTATTATGTTAATGGATATAGCAACATTAGTTCGCATCCCTCTATTCCTGACACAGATTCTTTTTACCGATGAAGCCAGTTGCTCAAGAAATGCAATAAGGAATTTCCATAATAACCATGTGTGGGCAGATGAAAATCCGCATGAGTTATTTGAAGATCGTTTTCAACATCAGTTCTCGTTGAATGTTTGGGTTGGAATTGTGAGTGACTATCTAATTCTACCAGGAAGATTTACTGGCGTGGTGTACCGCAACTTTTTGGAAGCACCGCTGCCTGAGTTTCTGGAGGATGTACCATACGCGACAAGAATTGCAATGTGGTTTATGCACGATGGTGCACCACCACATTTCAGTTTGGTTGCTTGTAATTTTTTAACAGCAACATACGGAGATCGCTGGATTGGTCGAGGTGGGCCACACTCATGGCCTGCTCGATCTCCAAATTTAAACTCCCTAGATTATTTCTTCTGGGGATCTTTGAAGTCAATAGTTTACGCTAATCTAGTGGAGAATTTGGACGATTTGTGAAATCGAATAACTGCTGGGTGTAACTCAATTAGAAACGACCCTGGTGTGTTTGAAAGAGTTCGACAGTCAATGACGAGAAGATTGAATGCTTGTATCCAGGCTGGAGGAAGCCATTGCGAACATTTATTGTAGATTGAGCAACTTTAAATGCACTTTTTGATAATAAAATGTTGTTACTGTCGTAAGTAACAACATTTCGTTCGTTATTCAACTTTCAATATAAACTGATATATCAATTTTTTCAGGATATTGATAAGTCATTTTCACAAAAAAAAAATATTTGAAAATGAAGTTGACGTTTAATGTTAAGAACAACTTGAATGTCAACATAGTTTTGCCTCTAGGATATTAGCGTTTGTTTCATAGCCTACTGTGGTTTAAAGTAATATTAAATAAATCGTCAAGGAAACCAATATCATCCATGGTGTGTTATATTCTTGAAAAGAGATTTTAAAATGCTATCTTTTTAGATTAAAATATATAGAATGTTGCTTTAAAAAAGAAATAGGTCAAGTTTGATAACTTTTTTACTTGACCCCGTATACTTATTCTGAAAACGGCAGATTATTCAACAATCATTATAAAGAAACTTTTGTATAAAATATTTTTCAATATCTCTTTTAACTAAGAATATATAGGGTAATTGTGAAATTTACAATTTTTTAATTTTATATCGTATCTCTTAAGCGACCGAAAATTTTCAAATTTTGATTTTACTATACTATATTTATACTATATTACTCTTTTGATAGCACTAACAATTACGGAGATGTCCTATGTCCTATAAAAGCGTCAAAAATGGGACATACATATATACAAAAGACAATTGTAAATGTTAGATTACCTACGCCTCATATACAAGCATGAAACTCATGACAGCACGCCACACGTAACAAATTTCATATAAACATCGCGAAATACACCACATATACTAACCAACTCGGACGCAGACAAGAAACAAACGCTCAAATATCTCGTAAGAGATCCACACAAACTGTTTCTCGTTAAGGACATCGTGCTGGGGCGCTCACAACGAACTCGGCACCAGAACAAATTAGATCTGGGCTCCATTACCGGGACTTGCACGGGAAGCATTACTCTCAAGCCGTGTCGGACATCTTTACAGATAGACAGACAGAAAGAAAGAAAGAAAGAAAGAGCCCAGAATGTAATATCTAGGTACCATTCTCTTCCCTAACGCCTTGCTAAAACTAAGCTCTCTACGTCAGTAAACCAAACCGCATCTTGTGGCTAATGTTACAAGCCAGACGCCCGCTGAATCGTATAGTCTATCTCGTCGAGAAGTGACCGAGTAGAATGGCCCTGGGATCAGGTTGTTTATCGGCCGTGTGTGAATCGAGGGGTATAACTGTGATTTCCCGATGTGGCTTTGGGTCGTTCGATTGTTTTACGAGGAGTCACGTGTCTGTTAGAGGTCTGAAGTTAGGGAAGAAGAGATGTATGAACAAATACTCGTTGTTTTTTTTTATTATTACGATGTTATTATATGAAATGTGTTACTACAATTGCTTTCTAACACTATTTCTAGTAAAATTGTTGCTATGGAAGTTACCCACGATTTTACAGATGAATTTACTACGTAATAAGGAAAAAAAATCGTTATGATTTGGAAAATATAATTTAGGTTCACATTTATTAAGTGATATATACAGGGTGATTCTCAATATATGCGACAAACTTTAAGCGCTGATTCCTGGGGTTATTTTGATCATAAAAGTTCATAAGAACATACGTCCAAAATCGCTTAGTTCTAAAGTTGTACAATGTTTAATAATAAGTTAACATAATAATGTTTTATTATAAATTAACAAAATAATTAGTAAACAAAATTAACTTATACTAACTGTTGAAAATGACCGCCCCAACTGCAATACAGCTTGTATCCTCCGTCGTATTGACTGGCGAGTCCGTTCTAAAATACCAGGAGTATTTCGAATTGTTTGAAAAGCTGCGATAATACGATTTCTCAGTTCAATGGGAGTCGTATAAACTAATGATTTAAGGTGACCCCAGAGAAAAAAGTCCAAAAAATTTAAGTCTGGAGACCGAGGAGGCCACGGTTGTGGACCTCCCCGTCCTATCCACCGATCTGGATACGTATTGTCAAAAACTCGCAGCAACTAAAATAAAAATGCGCTGGAGCACGTCATGCGTAAAATACATTTGTAATCTTAATTGCAACGAACTTCTTCCAACAGTGGGGTAGCTCCTCTTCAAAAAAAAATTGCGGTATACCTGCCATTTAACACATCGGTAAAAAATGTGGACCTATCAAGTGATTCCAACAATTCGGCCCACACTTGACAGAGAATTGATGTTGATGACGGGCATTCACTAGTTCGTGCGGATTTTCTTCGCCCATATGCGATTATTATCGAAAATTAATATCGCTTTCTAGAGAAAGTTTGCCTCGTCGGTGAAGAATATTTGTGCCAAATAGTCAGGATTTTGTGCGCATTTGTGTTGCATCCGTTGACAAAAGCCACTTTTTGGGGAAAAGCTGCCGGCAAAAGTGCCTGCACCCGTTGAATGTGATATGGATACAACAAACAGTTGATTTTTCAATATTCTCCAAACTGTGGCCTGACTAATGTTTAAAGCAAACGCAATTTTTCTGGTGCTTGTAGTAGGATGTTCTCAAATTCATCAGTACCATTTCTTCAATTGTGGAGTCCTCACCGTAGATGGGTGCCCGTTATCAGTTGTCCGTTTTTTTAAATTTCCTTTTTCACTAAGATGTTGGTGAAGACGGGCAAATATTGAATGGCGCGGGATGATACGGTTCGGGTATCGTTCTTCATAAAGATGTCTAGCAGCACGCATATTTCCATTGGCAAGACCGTAAACGAAATACATATCACACATCTCAGCATTCGTGTAATTCATTTTTTGGAAAACAGAAACTGGCAATAAACTGAATGAATACTCTGACAACTATTGACAAATAATGAAATGACAAATAAAAATTCCTCCAACACAATAGTTTTTGAAGAACAACTGTGATATTATATGTGTTAGTCATAGTTTATATTATTATTTAAACATTCAATAACTTTAAAACCAAACCGTTTTGAACATATACTCATATGAACTTTTATGATCAAAATAATTTCAGGAATCACCTCTTAAAGTTTGTCGCATATATTGACAATCACCCTGTATAAACGCATATTTGGAGCTTTTAAAACACCCTGTATGATGTGGAAATAGCCTTAAAAGGTAACCATAATAGTCTCCAATATATCCCAAAAAATGAAACTTTTTGAACGTAGCACAACATTCTTGTATAGTCTAAATTCCGTAGATAAAACAATTTTTCACAATTATTACTTGCGCACCAGTATTTGCACCTATTTAATTATAAATATAATTACTCCGCGTCAAAGTTTAAATTACAATTACGAAATATTAAATCAGTCGTCTATTTCCGTGCGCAAAATATGAAATAAATTCGCATCAGTCGCTGAGAGAAGCATAAATTTTAATACCAAAAAAAAGTAGCCTGTTTTTATACTCGCAGCAGAGTATTAATGCAGCGCTTGCAACTCAACTCCGGTAGCTATACAAAGGCGGCGTTCGACACCCTTGGACGTTATCGGAATTTGCACTAAATATTTAGGATATTTGTTTAGGTACCTACTGTAGGAAGGTAATAGGAAAGGAATTGGATTGGAAGGCCAGCTGTAAAGCAGTACGAATAGGGGACACAACAGATCTTTTAGGTCGCAGTGTAACATCACCCTTCCATTTATATACATACATACATACAAGGTTAAAGAAAGCGATGATTATAACATAAAATTCAAGTACTTTAAAATTATTTATTTCTTTTTCAAAACAATAGAATAGAAAAATTCAAAGTCGCTCTTTTTTGCCCTTTTTGTGTTATAGGGCAAAACGAAAAATTGCGGTAAAATAAATGTTAGCGACTATATATTTGTGTCTAATCTGCCTTCAACAAAAACCTAACTCTACTATAGTTTTTGAACTAAAGCAACTGCTTGCGTCATGAAACAATATTGTTCGAATAAAAAATAACAACCACCATGCATACTGCTTTTTATTGCAACACACAAAACATAAGATTTCTACAGCGCATGCGTTTGCATTGGAACCCAAAAATACAAAAAGATCAAAGTTAATGGCTATATAGGTACTTTTACGAAATCGCGGAAGAACTTTAAAAATCATGGGGTGAAATTATTGTAGAAATAAACCACAATGATACAATTGGTTCTTAATTAAAGAAAAATGAGCGTTAAACACAGGGTAGACAGAACCTAAAAGTACTTTTATTTGTTTCTTGTATTGAAAGAAAAGTTAAGTTAGTTAAGTTAGCTTTACAAAATTGTTAAAGATATGAAAGATGCGCTCCGTGTCCAAGTGGTGACAAAATTTTGGAGCGTCAGTATACAGCGCTACAATTAAATAATTGATTAGTTTCCACGTTGATGGACGCCACAATGGCCATATGTGAACGTCTTTTAGAAAGTAGCGAGTATATACCAATACCATTTTTCATCCAAACTTTTTCCCGTATGCTTAGTTTTAGTTATTCTAATCAAACACTTTGTATTATTAGTATAACTGCGTGCATCATAATAAAGAGTCGTTCTTCTGATTACTCTCGAAATTAAATATATGTTTAACTCGGTAAGGTGGAGTATCACACTTCATGCTTTGAAAATTACTGTCGAAAATTCAGTGAATCTATTTGTTACGGATTCTGGATAATTACCTGTGCGATCGATCATTAAATTGTGAAACTGATGATGGGCCGATGAATATATATGGCACTTCTGATGCGGCTAAAAAATCAATACTAGGACCTGATTTACGGATATCCTAGAGGTGACGAGTAGAGACTAATCAGACGCGCAAACATAGGTGAGAGCCTAAAAATACAAACAATTTTCGAACTTATCGAACAATGAATGTTCCAAACTATGGAAGCACCTAAACCAGCGAGAAAGATATGTGAAGCAAGAATACAGCAAAATACGAAAGAATGAAATTCTAGACAGGCTTGCGACGATGTGGTAGCCAAAATGCAGAAGAAAAATAAACAGAATAGATGAAGCAAATAGGATGGCGAAATACACTATATTTATGGAAAGCTAGATATGTAATTACAAAACATCCTAACCCTGCACTCCATCTAAAGGTACTAAACGAGGCTACCTACTCTAAATACTGTATGGACTCTATAACAATTCATTCATGTTCCTACTCTAACTAAATAATTTCCCCTATAAATGTTAAAAACAAAAATATAATATAGTAGCTTCGTAATTATGTGAATACTACTTTATATGAAACGCTGAAATATGTGAAATGTGATTACTTTACTGTAAATCGGTCAACTATCAGTTGTTATATTTGCGCCCATGGAACGACTTTAGTTATCTCCCAACATTCGCCAAGGAATTTGGGGAAAACCACGGCAAAAACCTTACCCTGGGAGCAGGATCTGGGACTTAAAGCCGGCAAATTATTATTATCCTTCTGAGTGCAGCCTCTACGTTCCCTTAATTAAGACAGCTGTGCCGTTTTAATGTAGCTACTTTTCACACATCATGAATTTGTAGTTGAAACAGGATAGAAGTAGTGATCTATAAAATCAAACAAAACAACAGCAGTACCTATTCTTATACTTAACAATAATTAATCCTTAATTTATTCTAACCAATAGTAATTAAATTAAAGACATATATTTTAAATATCTATTTATAGACCCTAACCAAGTTAAAAACTATAACTTAATTCTGCTAATTCCGTCCACTAAAGAGGATACAATATTCATTCATGAACACATACTATCCTACTAACTATCTAAATATTGGTTGGAAGGAGTTAGTATAGTTAGTATAGTTGAAAAAAAAAAACAAAGAATTTCTGTACTTTAAATTGAGTAGAAGGGATTATTGCGTTTTAGTATATTTTTCTAGTAAGACAGAAAAAGAAAGGAAGGTTTAAGCAGTCGAAATGTTCCTAATGAAAATCCGAGAGGTGAAAAAGCGAGACATATTCAGAAGCATGGATATAAGAAAAGACTTAAAAATACCATCGACTTTAGAATTTATCGATCAAAGATCATTAGAGTGATACAGAAAGCTAAGAAGCTGCAGTGTTTCCGGAAACTCCATGTCAGACGGTTTCCACAATCACAACAAAAAAGAGATCGAGACATCTATTGTGGACGGAAGCATCTAAACCAGTGAGTATGATATGGAAATAATGCAAAAAATAGAAAAAAAAAGAAACCTAGACAAGCTTGGGCTGGTGAGATAGCCAAAATATTACAAAAGAGAAAGTAATGGTTGGTAGAAGAAAGAAAGGAATGGAAGAAGTTACCTACTTGAAAGAACAAAAAATTAAATTGCAGTAGCTAGTCTAAATGTTAATTAAAGTTACGTCCAGAGTGTTGTTTTTTATTCCTAAAAAACACTATTCTCTGGTTGGTATTCTATGATAGACGTACGTGATAGGCGTTCCTCCATGCATTCCTTAGATTATTGCAGCTTAATACTAAGGCGTTTTACTTGGCTCTCGCAATTGCCTCGATATATTGCAATTCTTTTGCCAATATGTTGTTTAACCTACGGTGTTCGTTTTGTAGGCCTGTCTTTCATTATTAATGCTGTAGCTATCTTTTAGAACTTTTTGGCTTCGTGCTAATATTTTTACCATTCCTTCAATATGTTATCTATTTACTTTTTGATGGATTTTATTATTTGTGAAATGACTACATTGCAGCTTGGGCAGTCTCTAATGAAACTTCTCAGCGATCTGACCAATTTGTTTGGCTCTTTATTTCCGGCCATACCCTTAAGGCTAGGTACCCAGGTCATTCTTATTTTCCTGTTTCCAAACAAAGTTGGTGCCCTCATATAGTTTCAAACTAATTTAGAGCGCTCACATGCTAATTAAATAATTGCTTTTAGTGTAACGATAAGATAATACAACGGCAGTATTACAAATTTCGTCTCGGTCTCTCTGCCTGTCTAACAGAACGAGGTTGTGTCTTAGCTTCTTGATAATCTAAGCCTTTTTGCTGAGAATATATTTATATAAACCGTTTTAATATCTTCTGAACAGAATCACATCATACCCTCTTTTTATGTCAGTAGCATTGTGGGTGTATTCGAATTTAGCACGAATTGACTTTCTCCGTACCACGAAACTTATCTAACCGACTAAGACTTCACGACAAGAGCGCAAATTAAATGTAAAAAAAAGGTATTACCACATTTCCCATCTTCTAATTTGCTGTAAGTGCTGTGTAATGAAGTCGCTTGTGAAATACATACTTCATTTACTGCCCTGTTCTCAATATAAACTAAGCAGTTATTAACCAACTATACATTATTGAGAGAAGTTTAAACATAAAAAGAGTGTAAAGAGTATTACTTAATAATGTTTCAGTGTTGTTGTTATTACCGAAGTGATCATCTCTTATTAAATGTAGAATTTGTGTAAAAGGTGACAATTTATAATTGCTTTAAATTATCTTTATACCAGCACTTAGGAAAAATAATACCAAATCATCAAATATAACATTCTTCCTAACTTCGATTGATAATAATTTAATAATATTTTCGGTATCTTCAATAAAAAATGCGATCTTTATCTTCATAAATAACGAACACGGCGCTGTTGTCACTTTTGTACAGATAATTGTCGAGTGTATAATCTCATTACCGATAAAGCGCCTTACAAGGAGGAAATCAATCTTAATACCTTCTTTTTATCTGTGTCACTCACTGATTCGCGAAGATAATACATTCTAGGGATGATATACATAATACTGTGTTTTATCGCGAACTTATTCACTTGTTTATAAATGGAAAAGGAAAAATCTAAATAGCTATTGTCATATTTTTAATTGCCAGCTGTCTTAGATTAGGCCGGTTAGCGAAAACTACATGTTTCTCGAGTATTTCCTATGGATCTCGATAGAATCGACTGATAGGAACGAGGCGGAGATAAGGAAATCGTGTTTATCATGTGTATTTTCAGAAGCGGCGCTCTTAATAAATACATGTTTATGTGTTCATTCTATTTGGTATACGTCATGGAGAGTTCCTGCAAAATTTAATTAAGATGGTACCTATTCTTATTTAAATTCTACAGAGCTGTAGATACTAAAGGAAAGTTGATCTAAATATGAAATTATATACGCCAAAAATGTCTTAAAGTATCTATAAAAACTTATTAAAGTTTTTTGTCGTTTCGATTATTAGTTTTTTTTTGTGAGAAAGGCAAAACTGGTGTTTCAACATACGTACCTAACATTCTGTATGTTTAGGTAAAAACTCCAAACGATTTCAGTGTTGCAATAACTCTATCATAGTACCAGAAATTGACGACATGATAGTTAATACAGCTATTCTTTCCCAAAACGTTGTGCTTTAATTTATTTGAAATGAAACGGCACCAACATGGTTCCTAAGGTATAATAAAAAAATTCAAGTGTTTGAGGTAAGTTCTCTAAGGAAGTGGCAGGATTCGAAGCTCATGGCGCTAAAGAATATGGTAATTTTAATTGCATTTGATTCTAATGGTGACTGAAAAATAATTGTGTAGCCCACAATTCCCTTGTCCTCCGAAAACACCTTCTTATACAATAATCTATAAAAACCGATATATTTAGTTTAGCACTTTAATCTTAGGGAAACAAAAACGGTATTATAACAACACATTCGATAATGTGCTGGATAACACAAACTGGAGAAATATTTATGTTAATTTTTTGTCTGATTACCAGAAAAACATGCAGGTGCTCTTTCCTTTCAATGCTTGTTTTTCTGAGTCAGATAATTTAAAGATTGTAACCACACAACGGAAAAAATAACACAATAAATCACAGAAATATTTTCTATTTTGATTTAGGAAGCCTAATATTTTATGTTGTAAGCACTACTACGTAAAATTCCTCTAACTGTGATACCGCTAATGTCGAAGCTAAGTACCCTATCTTTCAAAACTAACCTCACATTCAAATCACAAACTCTGATTGTGTTGGTCAATTAAACCGATTCCATGATATACATTCTTTCCCATGCATCCAATTATAGCAGTATTGACTGCCTTCTAATTTGTCTAGAAATGAATTTTCTGTTTTAAACACCATTAGTCCTTTGCCTATTGTAGGTTCAAGGAATTGGCTTGGTGATTGTACTTTTCTTCTTTTCTAGTACTTTTGACATCACCTGGCGATTACTGAAAATTTGATTTACTGTGTCCATCCTTTTTATTGTTATGGTTTCTAAGGCCTGAGTAAACTTGGATTACCACATACGCCCACACTGTGTTTTTTTTTTAAACGCGAAAGTCATTCATGATACATCACGTTGCATCTCTATTCCTCTCTGTTTGGAAAGGGAAGTGAAAAAGTTGATCAGGGTCGCATAAGAGTATACAGAGTGCGGCAAGTTAATTTCCTTCTTTCAAAAAACAATAAAATCCATTTTGTGCATTAAAATTGTATTTTTAATGTAAGTAGTGTAAAGTTTGTTTTAGTATCATGAAAATAGTAGGTGACAGTATATATGAGAATAGTTCAATGATTCCTAATATACATATGTCGTATGTGTTCTTCTTTTCTCTT